>JARHVA010004953.1:1325000-1376970 GCA_037957365.1 Torreya grandis | reverse complement strand
TAATCATGACTAACCTTAACAGTATTTGGTTTCCACACATTCATTTGCCTTCTTTCTTGCACTCTAGGGGCTTCAAACCTCTTGTTTTGACTTGATGACCTTCTAACTCTTTTAGGGTATAATATTTTAATGTGTCCCACATTATGAAAACTATATCAAAAAACCTCATACATACCTATTGACTGATGTGAATGTGACTCCTTCCATAATCCCATAAGTACTCATTCTTGGAGGGTCTTCTACATTCTCTTGCTCTATGACCAAACTAAATGTATACAAAATAGTAACCATTCCATGAACTAGCATACCTCATAGCATTAGGTTTTTTGATAGGTCTTTTCATGTTGACCTTCTGGTCTTCAATATCCTTCTCCTTGACTTGAGCTACCTTCTTTTGGTCTTTTTTGAAACCATGACCTATCTTATCACTTGCAAACTTTTCACTACTCAAGATTTCATCTAGAACCTTAGTGCTCTTTTCAAACTTCACAAAGGTCTTTACCTTGATATATTATTGATCTAACTCATATTTTAAGGATTCCACTTTAGTTTCATATCTAGTGCATTCTTCCTCTTTAGCCTTTATGTTTGCATTGATTGTCTCCATCTATGCTTCAATCTGATTGGTGATCTCATCATACTCCTTGGAAGTGTTACTCCCTCTCTCCTCAAACAAGCCAATCTGATCCTCATAGTCCTTAACTAATGATCTTGGTCTGTGATTCTTTATTCTTTGGAATTTTAAATCCTCTAGGGCACTTACCAATTATACCTCTAGTTCACTTCAGCTTCTTCTTCATCTGATTCGACATCAATCATAAGGCCTTTTCTATTTGAGCAACCCTAATTGTCTGATTCTATGGCCATGAATAAGGTTTCATTATTATCATGTTTAGGTTTATTAATACCATCATCACTATCAGATATACTTTTGTCACTTACATCAAATGATTTATTTTCTTCTTTGGTGTAGAAACTTCTCTTGTTGTTAAATGACTTTTTCTTACCTTCATATTTCATAAAAAAATTCTTGTTCTTGTAAGACTTATAGACCTTCCTATCATCACTATGATCTTCATCATATTCTCCATCATGCTCAATTTTATCCTTGTTAGGAATTTTGGATGCAAAGTGACCAATCTTACCATAGTTGAAACATTTGAAAGGCAACTTACCCTTATACTTACCAGATCCAAACCTCAACCTCCTGCTAAACATAGCTATCAGTTCATCATCAACAACATTTGAACATTCCTCATTCTTAACCTTTTAGTTTTTCAATTCTTCTCAACTTTGAAATTTGCTTCCTTCTTGGGAGGTATTCCTTTATTTGTTCTCATCTCATAGGCAGTCAAGATGCCATAAAGCTCATCCATTTTAACCTTATCCAAATCTTGCATATATTCTACTATAAACACCTTAAAATAAAACATAGGAGTTAGTGATCTCAATAAATTTTGAACAACTATAGATTCTTTCACTTCTCCTAATCCTCTAATGATATTGACAACTTCATCAACCTTCAATAGATAAGATGCAGTTGTTTCATCTTTAGACTTTCAATTTATCTCTGATGGGTCTAAAACTTGACCATTTCACCTTGGTGTCTCCTTAATAAATAGTATTTAATTTATTCCATATCTATTTAGATTATACATAGTCAATCACCTTCATAATATCTACCTCTGATAGGCCATAAAGAATGGCATTGAATGCCTTAGAGTTATTTTCACTAGTCTTCTTACCTATTGCATCAATTGGTGGAATAAGAGGAACACTATAGTAATCCACAACTAACTAAAAAATTTCATGACCTTGAGACATAAAATATATCTTCATCCTGATGTTCAAAAAGGCTTAATTAGATCCATTGAATAACAGAGCCTTACTAGTAGAGAAACCACCTTGAGCTTGTTGATTAGCCATCCTTGCTTCTAGGATCTCCTTTAGGATTTTAGACCCGATTCAAAGGATCAGGATCTAATACCAAATATTAGAATCAAAATAACTAATATGGTTGGTGAATCATTCTTCAAAAACCTTTCTTATTAATTTCAATTTAACAATCATGAACCATTCAATCAAGCACCTATATACATAAGCATGAAACACATGAACACATCACATATATGGGAAACCCTCAAGGGTAATAAAACCCACTAATATCTAAAAATGGACTATATTATTATAATATATACACAAAATTTAGTGAAGCACCAACTTCACATGGAGCACCAACCCCAACTAGCTAAGCCCCAACTCAGCTAAGATTTAGTAAACACCAACTTGTAAGGAGGCACCAACCCCTAGATGAGTCATAACTAAATCATCCACATAATTAATTTGATCACCTTTAGTACATATTTTTTCTCAACCAACTGATAATTACCACCTCTTCATCTCCTCACACTCTTATCCCTCTCAAACTACCTTCTAGGTCTCTTCACTCAATTAAGTCTCTTCAAGATTGATTAGGTCATATAACCTTGATCTTAATACATAAAACCCATATAAAATATTAATCACTAATAATATATACTAATATAATGGTATATAATACCTCATACTCTAAAATATGTTATTTTTGTTTGATTGCACTCTTTTTACACCAATAGGCCTAAAATTACCTTGCATTTTTATAAACCTCTTGTTCATATCCTTCTTGGTTAGCCAAACACCATTACCTTATTATTTAATCCATGGAATAGATATTAGGACATGTCATAAACATGAATAAAACATTATTTTCATCCCTTTATGTTTTACATACCTTAATTAGGCCTCATTTCATCTTTAAGTCTCATGGAAACCTAATCCCATTATGTCTACTTTGGGACACATTATACTTTGCCTTCCTTGGAACACATTCAAACACATCACATAATAATAACATACCATATTCTAATAAATATACCCCTGATAAATTTTCTAGGTTACATAACACTTTTTAGCTTCAACCACCACTTGAAGCATGCCATTAGTACTATTCACAATTAGGCATGTGCATATGAAGAAAGACTATATTGAACTACTGAAGATAAAACACCAATTATCTAAATAAAAATAGAAAAAAATCACATATTCAGAAACCTCATGACCTTAGGTTCATAAAAAACTCCATCAAATACTTCAACTTATGGTATACAAGCTCAAACTCTTCTCTATAAAATGCTCACTCTAAACTGCCAACTAGCCTTAAACACAGTCATGGAAACTTGAACTTATGACACCTAAAGGAGAACACTAAAGGACCTAAAATGCATGAAAATTATCCTAAAACATCCTCATATAAACCTCCATAAAAAATATCATAATACCTATTGTAAATCATTGGTCTTGTAGACCAATATGTTGACCTTCTCTCTCATAGACCTCACTCAGCCAATCAAGCCATTTTGGCTTCAGCATTTTCACTACTTTCACAAACCACCAAAACTTATTAAAAGCATGGATAGGACATAATATTTCCAAATATATATACCATGTACATTATATGCCTCCAATTAGGTTATAGAGCCTCAAACTCATCACTACAACTTGCTTACCTAGAACTGCCAATTTGCTTTGAAGCACAATCATGGTGACAATGACCTTCAACATTTGTATGACAATTTTTAGAGACTTCAAATGAATTTAAATGATCCTATGAGATTATTAGACCATTATAATGTGTGTGTGTGTGTGTGTGTGTGTGTGTGTGTGTGTGTGTGTGTGTGTGTGTGTGTGTGTGTGTGTGTGTGTGTGTGTGTGTGTGTGTGTGTGTTCAAATGACAATATTGGTCTTGTAGACCAATCTCATAACCTCACTATATACAGACCTCGCTGAGTTGGATAGGTCGAATTATGAGCAAATTTTTCAATATAAATAGTGACATCCAAAACTTATAAGAAACATGATAGTGTCTTAAAATTCCTAAAAAACATATCTATACACTTATATTTTTCCTTATTCTATGATAACACATTCCTAAACACCTTCTCACTGCTACCTAGGTTTCTCATTATTTTCACCATTAGGTTTGTTAGTGACTGGTCAACTTGGATGACTAGTTTATCAACTTTAAGGGATATAACCTTTCCATAAACCACCATGGAAAAAAATTACAAGTCTAAAACCTTTTCTTCCATTCATTTATCAACTTTGACTTGGTCAAACTTGATTGCTACAAAAAATCTCTGAGAAACTAGCACTTTCCTGTAGGGTCGACTTACACACCTAAAAATCCAATCACACCTAGAGGTTCCTAAAAGAGTTGAATATAACCTTAAATAAATTAAATAGACATACTAATCCATTATGATAACTTTATAACAAGATCTTTCACATCATGTCATTATTAGGGTTTTAGAGAGGGTTAACATTATTTTTGGTGTTAATGATTGTTCATAAAGGAATACCCCTTATTTATAAAAATAATTCTTATAGATATTAGATAAGACCCTTCCCCAGCTCTCCTTAATAGCTCAGGTTCCCATGCAGAGGTTACACATGCCAATGAACACCTAAAAGTCTTTCTTGGGTTGAGAACCCTTCATTATGCACATGAGAGACCTTAAAACCACTTTTCATGCCTTATCTTACAAACCATGACCTAAAACCTAGTCAAACCACCTATTATAATCTATAACACTACTTAAAATTCTCACATGATCATTCTTATCTTTAAATATGAATCTCATACCTCATTTGGTCACCATCTCTCTCTTTACTTGCTTAGACCTTGACCTGCAAGTCATGTTAGGCCTTGAAATTGACCTTCAATTATCTTTCCATGCACTTTAAATCTCACTTAAAATTTCACACAACATATCACATGCTCAAAAAAATTTAAACATCCTTCATATGCCTTGACAACAAATCATGATGCCTCATTAGGCCAAGTAGGGTCTAGAGGTGGTCTAGTTGCACACTAGGTCTATAGGTCCTACCCTTGTAGTCTCACTCTGAGAACCACATGAGTGCTCTTATGCCTCAAATATATTTTCAATAAATCTTATTTATACATCCATTCTTTCATATGTGCATTCATTTTACCAAGCCGCCAATCTCATACCTTCTCACAAAGTCTCTTCATGCTATGACTATTGTCATGACTAGGATTATCAAGCACTTAAAACTTGATAACTAACCTTGAAAAACTTCTTTATGCTCATATAAATTTATCACATGCCTTACATTCTCCTCAAATAATAGTATACCTCTTCATTCTCACTATGCACATGTTCATGATATGACTATACTTGTTATGACTAAGCTTCTCAAGATACCTTATACTCAAAGACTAGTACTCAAACATGATTATCTTAATGATGTGATCAAATAATAATATTGATCATTAAACACTCTTACACCATTACAAAAACCTTGACAATAGCCAATAGAAGAATCATAAGGTTGCCTTCAAATTCTCTCTCTGACCTACACATTGACATCAATGACATCAACCTTGATATCAATAATAACACTTCTCAATAGGTAGTACCCAAGTCCAATCATTTTCACTAAGAAGATGCTTGATTGTTTTTGTGAGATTAATTTCAAATAGCACCTGTGATCATGAGTCAGTGGCCATTTTCCCTAGAAGTATAGTTCTATAACATTCATATTCATAAATATGTCAATGTATGGTCTTATCAAATTGTATAACCTACATATTAGGTACATTTATTCAATTATACTCTATCACCTCTTCTAACAACATGGTACATGTACTAAGAAAGCATGTAGGAAACTAAAAATTGACCACAATTTCATTAGGATTTTATTCAAACCTTTATTTTTTAGGATGACAATCCCCTAGTGTAGAACACTCTTTAGAAGTTGAGAATATTTTTATGTCATGGGAAATAATAAGATCTTAGTATTTCAATTAACTCCTCTTCACAAGAATAAGTAGCTATAGATTTGAATATATCTATCAAAAATTACAAGTTCAATGAATAGAAAGAGCAATTTTTGGTGAAAACCTATAATAGAATCATGGATGATAAATAAAAAATATAACCCATTGATCTTAATGAGGAATTTAACTTGAAGGGTTTATTTGAATTTGAGTGATAATTAGAGGAACCAAAAGCCAAAATCATAGAGCAAACTGAAGATGCACAACTATGAAATTTAAACATTCATGAACAAAAAGGGTAGAGGACATTGTGAAACTTTATGACAAGTGGGTCCAACAAGGTATATCAATAATTGTTAAATAAACTGGTAGGGAACATGGGTATCGAGGATGATCCAAATTTTACGACTGTGGGTGACTATTGGACATAGCAAGAGATATCAGACTGCTTATAATTTTTTTGAGATTATCAAGATGTGTTCTCAATAAAGTTTTAATAATTCAAGGGTGAATATTCTATAAATATGATAAACTAAAAATAAGAGAATAAATTTTAATAAAATATACAAAATAAAAATGGCATACACAATATTTCACTTGGGAAACCCTTTTGGTAAAAAAACCCAAAAAGTAAATTCTCTTCAATTGTATTAACTCGACCATTTTTAATGCAATAATATAATAATATGTTATTATTTTACCCTACTACATGTGTGTTTATATATAATCACAAATAGGAAATCATCAAATTGGTATTACAATACCATGGGTACCAAAACTATGGTTTATATAAAAGATGGGATAAAACCACTCAAATATAGGCCAATATGGTCCCAAAAATTTTAGGGACCATCCCCAAACCCCACCAGCTAGTGGGAGGAATAATTTTTACACTTACAGTAGACTACATGGGAATAATACTTTCCACACTTCAAATCGATAACTGTGTTGGAATACATTTCGGCTCTACAAACTTGTAGAGTGTTAATTAAGGAAAATATACAACAAATTTCCAATAAATAGTGTAGATTCTTCATTGGGATAGATGCACATAGATTTCAAAGAGTTTAGAAAACCTATTAAGAAGTTCCAATACATGTTAATATGAAGCTCAAAGTTAAGGTTGAAATTGACCACATGTAAGAAGCAAGGATTATCTATCCAGTAGAAAAATTAGAATGGGTAAGTCCAATGGAGGTGAAACCTAAAAGGTTTTCAAAAATCAGATTCTATGGGGAATACATGTCATTGAATGATTACTACATAAATGACCCATTTATAATTCCCTTCATAGAAGAATTAATGGAGTTAGTTACAAGCACAAATTCTATTCATTCACAAATGGATTCAGTGGCTATCACTAGATATCAATCATAGATGATGATCAAGATAAAACCACATTTGTAATGTAATGGGGATCCTTTTCATACAAGGTAATGCCTTTTGGTCTTAGTAATGCTCCTATTATTTTCTCTAGGGTTGTGGTCACTATGTTTAAATATTTCATCCATGACTCCCTAGAAGTCTATCTTGATGATTGGGATGTATTCTATTTATTATGACTCATGTTAGAATGATTTTGAACTTTATGCATTATGTTGAATTTGAAAAATCATTTATTATTTACACCATTTGGTTTTATCTTGGGCCACATAGTGTACAAAAATGGTATTTTAGTTGATCAGGTTAAAATTCTAGTTATTATAAGTATTCCACCTCCTATAAGATCTACTAAAGTGATATCTTTACTTGGACATATAGGGTATTATTTTAAGTTCATCAAATGGTACACACACACACACACACACACACACACATTTGTGTGTGTGCCAATGGAGAGATTATTATGTAAAGATAAGAACTCTGAGTGGACTAATGAGTGTTAGGCATATTTTTTGGATTAGAAATAGAAGTTCATAACAACTCAAATATTGGTGTTCCCTAATTGGAATAATCCATTTCATGTGCACATATACACATAAATAACCATAGTTGGAGTTGCATTGGCTCAACTAATTGACATTCGGGCCCCATTCATTTTGCAAGCATAAAATATTTAGTAGTAGAGAAATTAAAATAGAGGGAGAGGCCTTAGCTATGGTGTTTTTGGTTCATAAATTCATACACTATCTCTTAACAATACCATTTTAACTCTTTATAGATCACCATCATCTACACTACCTAGTGAATAAGCCTATACTAGCCGAAAGGATATATAGGTGGTTAATGTTTTTACATTAATTTTACTTTAAGATAAATGTGAAACAAAGAAGAGAAAATGTGGGACCAGATCATTTTAACTAAATAAGGAATGGTAAGGAACCAAAAAAATTACAAGATGAGTCACACGATGTGCACTTATTTAGACTTTCTATGATTTTATAAGATATAGAGGACTTAGAAATTTTCATAGAACAAGGAGTTTTTCTTGCATATTATGTTGAAAAATATATAAATTAGTAATCACAAGCCATACCTTTCAGTATTATAAATAGCTTTCTACATAAAATGGGTAAGGATGATGTGTTGCACAGAGTATCCTTGGAGTATAAGAGACTGCAATTACTAGTAAAAATGCACCAAGGAATTACAAGAGGACACATCATAGGTGAATAAATTGTGAGGAAGAAATTATAGAGTGGCCTATGGTGGCCTACCTTATTATTGGATGCACACAAAGTCATAAAGCATTGAAAAGTTTGTCAAAGAATAGGAAGGCCAAATCATACAGATGAAATGCATTTGAATCTAATTTTAGCAATGTAACCTTTTATCAATGGGATATTAAATTTATAGGACCTATTAATCTACCAATAAAATGCAGTCATGCCAGGTATATAATTACTATGACATATTACTTCATAAATTGGTAGAATTTTTTGTGACACCAAACCATATCATAAGAGATGTCATAATTTTTTGTATGAGAACATCATTACCAGGTTTATATGTCTAGTGAATATGGTCAGAAATAGAGTAACACACTTTATAAATAGTTCTATCAAGATAATGACAAAATAATTTATTATATCACACCATAAAATCATATCCTATCATCCTCAAGCAACTGGGTAGGTAGAACCATCCAACAAAGTACTTGAGAAGATGCTTACAAAAATATACAATGTCTAGAGAGACAATTGAGAGGAGTGAATTCCTATGAACTTATGTAAATACAGGAGTAATTATAATCATTTGATAAGGTTTACCCCTTTATAGTTGGTTTATGGAATGGAATAAATTATGCCTATGGAATACATAGTTCCAAGTCTAATAATCACATTGATAATGCGATTAGAAAATCAAGAATCACTTAAATCAAGATTTTTAGATCTAACTCATACAAAATAAATTTGGAAGAGAGCAAGTTGGACATAGTAAATAAATAATTAGATTCAAAAATCATGACATGATCATAATGTATAATCTAAATAGTTTTTTCCAATACAAATAGTATTACTATATGATATAATATTTCGAGCAAATTCAAGTAAATTGTGCATTTAGTAGAAAGGACCATATGTCATTTATGAAGTATCACAACAAGGAATAATATTACTAAGGGAATTTCAAGAAACCATTCTTATAAGTCATGTAAATGGTTGTAGGCTTAAACCTCACTACCAATGAACTCTATTAATCTCATGCGAAAAGTTTGGGTGATGATTAGCACCAAGTAGTTAAGGTTTTTGTTTCATTTATTTTTTATTGTCTTTTTGTAGGTTTTTAGTGTATTTGTGAATATTTCAATCTATATATCCCAAGATATTGGAACATAGTTTGAAATTTTAACATTATAAAGTATCGAAGGAAAGTAATAACATAATGAAGGAGTGATGTGAAGAGAAGTCACCATGAGGTCAATAGAGGATCAAGTAGTTAAGTCTGGGAATGAAGCAATGACAAAATGGGTATAGAGGATAGGTAAAAATAGTCATTAATAAAGCAATTAATTATGAAGCACTTCAGATATTGCTATTTCACTAATAATTTTATAATGTTAGAATCTAGTTATGTATATTAAAGGAAATTTTTATAAGAAGAAAGGTGGCACATCACATCAAATAAAGTTGTAAGCCAAAGAAATGAATTTGTTAAATAAAGTGCAAAGGTCACATCACAACAACCAATGCCATTTAAACCAAGAACATAATGACATGAAAATAACTCAACGCAATTCAATGTAAAGTGTTAGACATATGGAGTGAAGTAAATTTATGAAGGGCATACAAAGTGAAACACATATCAAAACCAATATATCACATAATCATTTTGAGATCTGAAGCTTTAACTATTTATCTGAGCATAAAACCCTCCAATTTTATAGCATAACATAGCAAATATGAGTCAATGAAAGCTTCTCATATCATTGAATGACACCTAAAAGAAGGAAATGAGAATAGGGTAACATTAAGATAGATAAGGTAACATGATCCCAACCCCTTTGATTTCATAGATACATCAGAGACAACCTTTTATGGCCTTGATCCTATTTTTGTTGTGAAATCAAGAACACGAGACATGTAAACTTAGTTGTGAGGGTCAGATGCTAAAAATTTGATCAATCTCACAAATTTTGGATAGCTAGACAAGGTGGTGATGACATCTATAAGTCAAAATAATAAGGGAAATACACTTATCTATTTATGTGACCATACACATCAACATAACAACAATGATAATGGAATCAAGACTTATATCATGAGGTAAATATCTCCTGCCACACAAAACCAAGGCCCCTTTGATTCACTTAGACATAAGGGATAATTATGCCATATGATCTAATGGAATTTCCCTTGATTCAATATAATATGTCACAGCATGAGTGATCTTTCACTGCATTTTAATTAGATTATAATAGACCCAAAAGTACCTATTAGACAATGAAAAGGGTAACTCACATTGACTATTGAAGGATATAGCTAAATAAGAATTTCAATTGACCAGAATTCCTAGTAGCTTAGTTGATTTTTAATTTGTAAAATACTATTTTGGGCACATTGTAAACTTTTCAATACCAGTTTATGGTAGTTCTACTCTACTTAACTCAATCTAAGTCTCCCAATGGTCTTGTCATAGCAGATGGAGATTTTTAGCCTATGAACACTTTACAAAATCTAGCCTGGACAAAAATAGAGAAGTACTATGCATATTTTGCTAATTGAATCTAAGTTAGATTGAAGTGTAGATAATCATATCATTGTATCATAGAGTGTCTACCAATGTGATGCATTACCTTTCACCTTATGAAAAAATCACCAAACTTCATGATAGAGTGCAAGTGTGAATTCATGGACTCAACAATGCATCACACATCCCATTTCCATTCTTTATCACCATGTTGGATGCACAAGTATAGGTTCAAAGGTAATAAGTATTACTAGCAAGAACAGTGACACTTTTGCATTTTATAGCCCTGGAGCATAATAGCTAATGGTGCATCCATAATTAGAAGTGTAAGCAAAGCATCAAGCACCACCTTAGAAATTGATAGACCCAAAAGAGATTACTAAGGGGGAAATAAAGGTGATGGTGTAGATTAAAATGCCACCCCTCCACCAAATAAGAAGACTCACCAAACCAATCCCTAGATCAGTAATTCAAATGTGCCCAAGATTATTGCATTAGATGATCTCGTACGGTTTGGCATCACTGAGGAATAAGTCTATATTGGAATACATAGGAACAAATGTATATGAGGAAGAAGAATAAAAATAATTTTTCTTATAAAAATAAGTGTGCACTTCCCAAGTGTGAAATAACATCCCAAAAATTCAAATTGTTGATACTCCCACACCTCTAAATTCAATCATAGTTGACACTCTCATAGAAGAATAAGAGAGAAAACACATAACAACAACCATCTTCCAAGGAACTATGGGAGAAGGATCATCTTTCGTGCAAGATACCCATCAATAACCATAGGTATATAAGGCACAAAATAATAAGCAAGCCCTTAACAACCACTAATTACAGATCTAGAATGCACATAATGCCAATGACATATCCTTTCATTATAGAACATTTAGTCTCATTTTTCACACCACCAGTGGTGGAAGAGATTGAATCAGATAAGAACAAGTTTTAAAGGAACAACCTACTACAATGTTCCATGCATATGAACACTTGAAGAATGTTCTCATTCTACCTACCCACATAAAGGCACCAGTAAGGCAGCTCATAATGGTGACATCATCTTCCCCTCATCATTCAATTCCTTCACCCCCTCCATCCTCCCTAAGAGGACATCACATCATAATAACAAGCTATGTAGACCAAAATAGAGTAAGATAAGGATCAAAAGGAAGAAAAAAATATGTCAAAAAAGAAGAAAGGAAAAATAAAATTTAATAATAAGGTGAGAATAAGAGCTAAGAATAGTAATATCATTGGAAGAAATAAGATGCACAACAAAAGCAAAAGGAAGAAGAATCTATGAAGAAGAAGAAGAATAAGAAGTCATTTGGAAAAATAGGAATTGGGATGAAGAAGAAGAGTGAAATAATAAGTAATAAGAATAAATATATATGAAAAATAAAAAGTAGCAAGAAGATAAGGCAACTCATGAGGAACAAAGTAAAAATGTTGAGGTTAAAGCACCAGCCTAAGAAGATCAAGATAAAAATAGAGAATCCTTATGAAACAAGGAAAAATAAATCAAGAAAAAGGTCGATGAGCAAGCTTCCAAGGATGTTGCACAACAAGAAAAACAAATAGTAAATATGTAGATAAAGGAACTTGCCAAGGCAAAATAAAGTTAGAGATAAAGAATAAAGCTGAAGTCACAACTAATCCTAAGAAGGCTGAGCAATTAGATCAACCTATGAAACCAATAATGGAGATAAAACAATAACTAATTCTTGATGCCCTTAGCCTTCTAGGACATCACAAGGCTCAGGATTGGCACTATTAAGTGCTCAAGTAGAGGCATCATAAGATAAACTTCAAATAAATTTCCAATGGTTATGGCATGTGTGATCCCCACCCTTATGATGAATAATTTTCACACTCCTATTTACATAAATTTGACACCAAGAAAGCCTAGCCATAACCATTGTCACTTATTTTTATTTGACAATAATAATTAAGGATGCATCGCTCTATGTGACCTAGCTAACATTGACAAAGCATGTTAAGGGAGCTATTACATTTCAAGAATCCATAGTGCATAAGGCTCTCGATATAGAATAGTAAAACCTCTAGCTAAGGGAGGAAAATGTAAATCTTTGTGATCAATTCACCAAGGCCCACATAATCATAGATGATACTTGTCTATCGATGGTGGTCTAAGTCTTAGGAGACCAAGTGATGTCCAAAGAGAAAAAATTCACTATATTGCTTTCTCAACTCACCAACAATTGGGTGGATACATAAAAATTTCAAAAACTCTAATCACAAGGGTAGTACCTAAAAATGGAAACCTAAATCTTTATCTAGTGCTTTGAAGAGTATGAGCAGGTGTTGGATAATTTTGCATAGCAAGCCACCCAAATTATTCACAGATACTAGACTAGAAGTAGCAACTATAGGATTCACTTAGTGAGGTGCAATCAAATTAATCAAAGGTATACAAGGCCAAAACCATTATGTAAGATCAAGTGACCACATTGGACCTAATGAATGTTTTACTTAAGGAGTAACTTAGCTCAAGAGATGTGGTTATAAAAATGATGACTACATGGTAAATTCCAATGATTTATAGCATGTTCATTAGTATCCAAACCCAAAGGTATGCAGACAGACTAGAGTAAATGTCTCAAGGCATTTACCTGAAGATCTCTCATAATAGGGCTATCATTGACACCAAAAAGGATGAATATATTTAGGAAATCATGCATTTTTAGGAATATATAACCTAGAGCAATATTAATGAAATAAAGATAGAAATAAAATGCAAAAAACATAATATAAGAGAGACACATATTTAATGTGCTTCACCCAATATGGGCTATGTCCATACATAAAAATCCAATTGTTCTCTTACTTGGTCTAACAAATGAAGGGATAAACCTGCAATACATCCACTATAATCTCCTCTTCACTCACACACATCTGTCATCATGATTACAATTCCCTCATATCAAAAAATGAGAGTTACATATTAAGGTTAAAATGTACCAACATAATTTTTATCATTAGATCTATGACCTAATAGTGAATGATCTAGATTTACTATGAAATTACAATATTTTATAAATTTTTTTTCATTAAAAAATTTCTTCGAGGGCACTACCCCTGAACCCCCACCAGGGGGGATTCAAGTATGGTCATTGCCCCCTGGACCCCCATGAAAACCAAAGTGGGGGGGAAATCCCCCCCACACCCCCTATTAGGAACTAAGAATTATAATAAGATCAAGATCCACTATCTAATAATATCCCACTTGGAAATTGATTACTACAAATCCACCGCTATAACTCTTCCTTAGAGTTTTCTTTGAAATTTGACCCTAGCATGTTTCTCATCTTCCTTGTTATCCTTGAAGACCTATTAAAGCTAAAAAAAACTCTCCAACTTCTCCATTGTGACTACCTTTATTAGCATATTTATAGGGTTCTGACTCGTATAGATCTTTTCTAACTTTAGTTGACCATCCTCCAAAATTAAACAAATGAAGTGATACCTGAGTTGTATATGTTTGGTTCTTGAGTGGAATGTTGAGTTCTTTGCTAAATTAAATGCACTTACAACCTACAATATTCCTGATTTTGCCTCAAATCTTCCATGAACCATTGCATCCGTATCATCTCCTTGCTTACTTATATAGCTACAACATACTCTGCCTTTATAGTTGATAAATCAATTATCTTCTACAATTTTCAAATCTAACTAACTATTATATCACCAATAGTGAATATATAAATTGTGGTTTTCCTCCTAACATCTAAATTTCCATCCATGTATGCATCAACATATCCTTGTAAGGTAACATCTAACCCTTCATAGCACAATTATCTATCGATGTTCCCTCTCAAGTACCTAAAAATCCACTTGACTACATCCCAGTGCACCTTTTCTAGATTATTCATAAACCTACTGACAACTCCCACTACATGAGCAATTTTTGGTCTCGTGCACACCATAGCATACATTAAATTTCCAAATATTGAAGCATAGGGCACTTTGGACATGTAATTGATTTTTTCTTAAATTTTAGGACATTATTCCTTGCTTAATTTGAAGTTCCCTCCAAAAGGTGTACTCACTAGCTTTTCATCTTGCATATTGAAACTCACTAACACCTTCTTGATTTAATCTTCTCGAGACAATGCCAATTTTATATTTTTTTATCTCTTGTTATTTTCATACCAAGGATTTATTTTACAGCACACAAATCCTTCATTGTAAACGAATTTGCTAGTTTTCTTTTGAGCTCATTTATATCTTGTATGTTAGACCCTACAACAAGCATGTCTTATACATAAAATAACAAGATAATATAGTTTCCATTATCTAATATCTTAAAATAAACATAGTGGTTAGAATGACATCTAATATAATCTTATTCTATCATAAACATCTCAAATTTTAAATACCACTACCTTAGATCTTGATTTAGGTCATACAAACTCTTCTTCAACCTACACACCATTTTCTCCTTACCTTTGACTTTGTATCCATATGGCTGCTCCATATATTACCTCCTCCAAATCACCATGAAGGAAAATAGTCTTCACATTTAACTATTCAATGTGAAAATATTCTACTGCAACCAAACATAAAATAGTTCTTATGGAATTCATTTTAACAACTAGAGAAAATATTTCTTCAAAATATATACCTTTCTTTTGTGAAAACAAATTTACAACAAGTTTGGCCTTGTACCTCTTTTTGCCTCCATATTTTTTCTTTCAACCTATAAACCCATTTATTCTAAAATGCTCTTTTACTTGTAGGTAATTGAACCAAATACCTAGTTTAGTTATGTACCAAGGAGTCCATCTCCTCTTTCATTCCTTGCTCCCACTTCTCTCTGGTTTCTACCCACATTATTTATTCATAGCTTTTTGGCTCACCACCATCAGTTAATCATAAATAATAAAGTAAAGGAGAGTAAAATTCAAGGGATGTACTTACTCTGGTAGATCTTCTAAATACACTTTCAGGAGTTTGAGGTACTTGTAGTTGTTGTACATTCTAATTTTTTGGCACTTTTGGAATTTCATTTCTAGTGATTTCATCAAGTACTGCATAATCTATATTTGGATTTTCTTATTTCTTTTCCTACAACTGATCTCTATACATGACCTTCTCATTAAAGATCACATCGCTACTAATGATTTTATGATTTTCAAAATCCAATAAATGGTAACCAAAATCATTAACTCCATATCTAATAAAAGTACATTTCTTGGATTTTACATCAAGCTTGGTTCTATTTTATTTATCAATATGGATAAATGCTTCACAATCGAAAGTATTTAAAAATGAATAGTCTACCTTTTTACCTGCCCATGCTTCCTCTAGAATGCCACCATCCAAAGGACTTGAAGGCCCTCTATTTATTAATTAAATAACAATATCCATAGCATCTTCCCAAAACTATAAGGGCAAACTTGCATGCAATCTCATGCTCCTTGCATGCTCCATGATTGTCTTGTTCATCCTTTCTAACACACCATTTTGCTATGGTGTTCATGGAACCCTTTTCTCTCTACAAATCCCATGGGATGAATAGTAATTATCAAACTCCTTGATTTATTATTCACCTCCATTATCTGATCTACACACTTAAACTTATTTCCTATCTCATTCTTAACAAAAGTTTTCCATTTCTTAAAAGTATCAAAAATATCATATTTTTTTATATGCAATAAACCCAAGTTTTTCTAGTTGCATCATTAATAAAAGTAACATAATAATAAGATCCACCAAGGGATGATACATGATTTGGTCCTCATACATTTGTATGCACAAGATCTAACTTTTCATCCTTCTTTGTCTTCCCAACTCTAATAAATCTAACTCTCTTTTATTTTCCATAGACACAATTCTAACAAAAATCTAAATATAACCTTCTTCAAATCTGACAACAAATTCTTTGAGTGAAGAATTTGCATCCCCTTCTCACTCATGTACCCAAGTCAGTGATGCCATAATTTTGTATCTACTTTTGTAGAAGTTTAAAAAATAGAAGATTCAACATTACTAGTAAATAAATATAATGTACCTATCTTCTCTCCTTTTGATATTACCAGTGATCCTTTAGTGACCTTTCATGAATTTTATATAAATTTAACTATGCAACCCTCACTTCCAAACTACCCTACTAAAATTAAATATCTTCTCAACTTAATAACATGCCTCACATCTTTTAGAAAATATTTGTTTCCATTCTATAATTTTATATTTATCTTACCCTTTCTAATAATTTTACAAGGTTCACCATCACCCAAATAAACCTTTACAAAATCACCTTGAATATAGTCTTGAAAATATTTCCTATGGGGTGTAGCATGAAATGAAGCCTCTAAATCTAACACCCAAGAATCATCAATATTATCTAATGAAAAGATTAAAGCATCTTGCAACACATCACCTACTATATTTACTTCATGATTGTTATCTTTTTGTTCATATCCTTGTTTTTTTTTTTGAAACCAATAATATTTCTTTAGGTGTCCTTTCTTCCCACAAATCTAGAACACCAAAATTACTCTAGATTTGGATCTACCCTTCTTAAACTTCCAATCATTTCTTGGGCCCTTTCCTTTATCCTTTTATCTTCTCCTATTCTCCATAGTCAAATCATTACCTGATGTCTCCCCTATGCTTTTCTATCACATTTATTTGCTAAGAATAACACTAATAACATCATCAAATATTAAAGTGTTTAAACTAGAGATAGAATTACTCATATCCACGACCAAAACATTCTAGCTTTCTAGAAATTATCACATAATAAAAATATCCCTAACCTCATCATCAAAGTTTACTTCCATAGAGCTTAAATTATTTGTGACCATGTTAAATTCATTTAAATGATCAACAATAGACCCACCTTCTAACATCTTTATATTAAATAAATGCTTCATAATAAGTACCTTGTCAGAGGTTGAGGGTTTTTCGTACACTCTATCCAATGCCTTGATCACATCCTCTATTATCTTTTCTTTTGAAATATTGAAGGCCACTGACATCATCAAGCACATTCATATTATTCATAGTGTCTTTCTATCAAGAACCTCTCATTCTTCATCCTTCATAGCCATCAACTTCTTTGTTATTCCACCCAATGGTAGGAAAAGATACTTATGATATAAATATTCCTCCATTTTCATCTTTCATAGCTAATAGTTTTGGCCATTGAAATTCTCAACCTTAAACTTGCCTTATTTTGCCATTGTTCCCACTCAAAATAGGAACCTTCTGTTTATCTACCAAAAAAAACTTTAGCCCTAATACAAGTTGTTAGGAATATAGAATGCAAAGCAATATTAATGAAATAAAGATGGAAATAAAATCTATAAAACATAATATAAGAGAGACACAAATTTAATGTGATTCACCCAATATGGGCTACATCCACATAGAAATAGCTAGTTCTCCTCTTATTCAGTCCAAAAAATGAAGGGATAAACTTGAAATACATGTTAGAGGTACAATCACTAAGGGGGGGATGAATCAATGAGCCCAAATATTTCAATTACAATTACAGTCCTTTCAAACTATTTAAATAATTATCATATATCAACTTGATCAAGCAACATTAACAAGAGAGATCATTCATTCAATGCATACACAAGATCAACCACATAACACATAGTTCCTATGGGAAACCCTCATAAGTAATAAAACCCACTCCCAAGCCTACAACACAAATAGACTATTGTCTTATAATAAATTACAAATAAGAGACTGGTCAACTCCTTTAGGCCAACAAACCTTGATCATATCCTCCTAACCAAAGGTCTTTAGTGAAACACCTATTCCATAAGCAACAACTACCCTTAAGGAAGATTAGGTCCTTTAGACCCTCCTTGATCACCTCCACCTTAGAAATGATCTCTTCAACACCTAGTGATGGATCTCTATTTATCTAACCCCTGCACTAACTCTCTCTCTATCTCAAATAGGCCTCTCCAATAGGCATGTCATAATCTCTTTCATTCTTCACTCAAACTATCCTCATATGCATAGTTAGACCTCTTTTCATATCCTTAAACTATAAGATAACTTTTTATAAATCATAAATATGACCTAAATGTCATACACATAGTCCTTAATTTTCTCTACTCATTAACTCATCAACTGGGCACTCTACCTCTCCTCACACACAATAAAACCTATAAAATCACTATTATGACATAAAAAATATGACATATAGGTCATACACACCATCATCAACATGATTTTCCCTTAAAACCATTCACTAATCACACACAACCTTCACCTTTCCTTTACTTATCATACACACTCTCTCAAAACAATCTCTTGAGCATACTCACTCATTCTGCCTCTTCTAGGCTTATTAGGTCTAATGACTTATGTAATCACCTTCACCACCTTGCCTAGACAAGCATGTCTAATCCCATTCACTCTCTTATGTTCCTTACTAACCTACACCTTTTATTTCAAATTTTATCTCCTTTACTTTGCTCCACATTCACACAAACCTTCACTTTTTAGCACCTACTTGTAAGTATTCTCTAAAATCTCACATACATGTCTATAAACCAGCACATTTGGTTTCACTTTATATATATCATTCATGAATTAACAAGATCAAAATATTTCCTTTTCATACACAAAACATGTCTTCACCCTTAAGGCATCTCACATGGGTCATGCTTAAGCACAATCCATTTTTAAATAGGCCTAAGTCGCTTTTAGGTCCTATGGAGACCCATTTAGCTCTTTGACACTTCTCTGAGAAAACTAATAAACATAAGAACACTTTAAAAATTTATAGACCGATTCTACATGATCTATAGGTCTTCCTTAAGTTCCAATAACCATCACAGTACCCTTTAGATTAAGCATAAATAGCTCAAACACTTCTCTCTACATACAGTCAATATGAATGAAAACACAATCAACTTATAAACCATTATTCATACTACATACAAATTTTCAAACATTCATAATGCACAAAAATCATCCTCATTGAGTCTATAACACTCCAAAATATCCAATTCACTAAGAGATATCGAAACAATATCAAAATAAGCTCGAACAATCTTCTCGGGTCACTTGTAGAACATATACAAAAATATATTCAAATTTGAACCTTCACAACAATGTTTTTACATAGTTTCAAATATTCAAATATATATTTCCATATGCACCTTGGAGTCCTCTATAAGTTCTATTTTTACACCATGAGCAAATTTTACTTGGATCAAAAGTTATAGCCAAAATATAGAGTACTACTTTTTCCTTTGAAAATTCAAATATTCAAATGCAAATGGTCATAGTTAAAATTTGAACACCATGCTCACACCTCGTGCCCTCCAAATTTTATATCAATCTCACACATCTATCTTCTCTAAACTTTAATGCATAGGTTTCAATGCTCAAACATTAAACCTTGAATATGTTGACCTTATCTCGTGTAATCTGGAAACTTTGACCTCATGCACTCCATAGATATTTTATATGTATCTCAATCTTTAATAATTCTAAACATCTATCACTTTTACCTCTTGACTTTAATACACACCATTGATCTCTATTTGCACAATCAACCACTCACCATTGATCCTTAGAAGAAGCTAGATCTTTATCTCTACTTAGCATTAAACATATAACATTTGGCACCATCTCACCACTTCCTGACATCTTTGAGAAAACACGCATTGTTGATCTCTTCAAGATTTTATCGAACATTACCTTTGGAAAATTGACTATGGGGACTAATTTAATCTATCCAAGTAGCCAAATTTGAACCTTAATAACTTCTTTTGTGCTTAGATGCATGATCTAAAATTTGGACCATATGATCTCCTCACATAGGAGAATCCAACCATGTATCAATCTAATCTTGAAATGTTCACATGAGTGAGATATATCACCATTAAAATTCCTTCTCAATTTTTTTTACCACAGAGCCAACTATGTCAAAAACTGTCTATGAGGCTAGCTTTGCACTTGCATAAATTTTGTTGCACTTCAATACATGACCTAAAATTTATCATAAATCAACTAGGCTCAAAACTAAAAAAACCTATATAATCATCTTATTCTAAAACATCCACACATGTGAGATATGCCATCATCAAAATTTGTACTCAGCTCTTCTTGCCACATTGCAAAATTGGCTACGGGAAAATGCTATCAAAATGCCTTAGAGCACAACTTTACACTTGAATATATTTGACTGTGCTTAGGTGCATGACCTAAGACTTATCACATAGAAAATAGGGACTAATTTTATCAAAACCATATGACCAACTCCCACTGACTCATCCACCTGTGGTAATGGTGATGTCATCAAACTGTCTACTCAAATTTTTTACTAGACTCAAAATGTCTAGATGACAAAAATTATCAACTAGATGAAATCCACTCATGCACATAAGAACTCATATGATAAAACATATTAGGGACCTTTTATATATGCTCAATACTCCATACTCATCCCTAAACATCTCTAATCATGCCAAAACTAAAGATCCATAGGCCAACTTCAATCACATTTAGACAAGCACATTACACACTTTATCATTATCACTTAGGATATCAAAGTACTTCATCCACTCACCAGAACACCTCCATGACATCATTTACAAATCTCCAATAATATCCCCCTTTGTCATTGATGTTAACAAACATCATTCAGCTCACCTTCTCTCTCTTTAAGCACTTTTATAATAGGAACTTTCTCCCCCTTGGACATAATGACAAAGTGGGAACCAACTGATCTTGAGGACTTGAAAAGGTCATCAATAGGATAGAACCATCTTATAAATATTATACAAACTCCCCCTTACCTTGAGCCAACCTCTTCTTGCCTTGACAATTTCCTCCTACTCCATGACAACACTCTTCTTCAACCAAACACTACAACCAATGAATAAATAACACACAAAATAACTAAAATATGATGTAACTCATCAATAAACATATGATAGGGACTCCACCTAAGATTTCTAAGAAAATTCACCACTTGATCATCTTCAGATCTCTATACACCATGAATAACCACCATGCAACCTTACTAGCCTTCTCTCTCAAGACACTTTCATGAGTTAATGGCACATACCAAATAGGAAAAATTATTTAAAACAACTTTGTAACTCTCTTTGAAACATACATACCTTGATCTTTTGGAAACACTAAGTAAAAACATCAAATCTTTATACTAGGCCTATCTAGACTCCTTTAGCCCTACCTAGAACTTGTAGAGCCTACATCTTTTATTAGATACATATTAAAGACCTAAAAATTCATATATAGAGCACTCTCATATGTCTCATTAATCACACCAATTTATAACAACTATCTCATCATCTGTAACATATTTCCTTCACAAACTTACTACCTAATTAGGCCTCCAATTTGACAAAAACTTGAATAAATTGAGGACCACAAATATTTGTGAATCTTGATTTGACAACCCATTTTTTCCATTAAAAAATTAATAAGCCTTAGATCTAAACTCATAAGGTAGACCACTTTTCTAGCATAGCCAAAAACCCTAGAATCTCAAAACAAACAAGGTCAATAGACCTCCTTCTAGTCAACGTACACCTCTGAAACTTCTTACACACTTTAAGACACCCATCACACACTTCTAGACCAAGATTTGAGCCTTCACACATTTGGCATACATGACTTCCTATAACTTATTTTAGAACCTACATATTATTAAGCACAAACTGGTAAACTCGAGAGATAACAAAAATTTCCAATTTGACTTCAACATACCTTCAAACCACAAAAGTACCTGGAGCACATCACAAAGAAGTGCCCAGACCTTTCTAAACACCAAAATATTCTTAACATTCCATCAATCTCATTAATCCACATGGAACCACCTATTTTGACCTTATACTATAGCTCCTTCACAAACCTATGAAGAAAACACATGAACTTGTTGCTCCCCCTAACTTCATGTTTCACTAAAAAAATGGCATCTTCAACAAGTCTTCAAATATTATCCAATCACAATCAATACTCATATAGAGATACCTCATCTTTAGAACACTATGAACTTCCATGGCATATACAACTGTTCAACAAGCCTTTAATAGGCTTAACAAGATCTAAAGAATAAGACAAAAAGAAAGGCATTCAACTTGTAGGCTAACCTGGCATCTACCATAAAATAATATGCAAATAGATATTTGAAACTCACCATTATACCAAAGCATCCAAACCATGACCAACAAGATAACTCCTTCTCAAGATAGGACCACTGAGATTCTTCACAAGCTTCTTTTCTCTAACAAAAGATATATAAAAGAATGCATAAACATACCTTGTTTTCATACCATCTCATCAAATAATATCTAATAGCCACCAAGCTTCCTCTAATTGATAAATATTTCCTTGAAGTCTAGATAGAGACAACCCTTTCACATAGAGAGACTAAAAGTCCTAATATTTTGGAGAGTCCCATATCTCCATAATCTTATATGACTTGCAGTCCTTCTTGAATTTAAATGAATCCTTGACTTCATTATTTTCTTTAGATTTGTCAATAAATGCTATCAATATAAAATCTTGACTTTCTTTCATGTCTATCATGGCACAAAACCATTTTTGGTCTCAATTTGATCTCTTCTAATAGGATTAGGTTTACATACCCATTTATGACTTCTTCCTTACATGCTAGGAGCTCCATACACCTTATTTTACTTTGAGAACTCATTCAACCTATTCTTACAATACCTATAAATGTGACCAACTCTATGACACCTTAAACAAATAAGATCATTCATACATTTTTCTTGATGATGATTGTGATCTTCTTTTTCTATATGGACAGAAGATAAATTCTCTTGGCAGTCATGTATCTTCTTTATATTTGAGTCCTTCTTTGTTGTAGCAAATAGTCTACCTTGATCATGATTATCCTTCATAGTTTTTGGTCTCAATACCATTGAGTGACTTTTAAGAGCATCTTTCTTCTTGTCAAAAATTGAGGTCTTCAAACTATTCTTGTAAAATTTATCAATATGTCCTACTTTATTTCAATTGTAGAAAATAATATCATTTAACATATCTCTTGACTGATCTGAGTTATGACTTCTCCATGACCAATTTCTCTTTCTTCCAAGGTTCCATGAATGTCCATACTTTACTGACTTCCTTCTATAGTTCTTATCTCTATGACCATACTTATTACATATATAATAATGATCATGGAATAAAATAGCATACCTTGAATCATTTGGTTTTCTAATATACCTTCTTGCATTGCCTTCAAATCTTTCATCCTCCTTGACATACTCAAGCTTCTCATACATCTTTTCAAGTTTATCCAACTTGACTACAACAAGCTCATGTTGACTCTTCAAGGACCCCATCTCAATCTTTAGCTGAGTGTACTCATCTTCTTTTGCTTTCAGATTTACATTTGCAGTCCTTAACTAATCCTCAAGAATACCAATCTTATCTTCATCATCTTTGGCCTTGTTGTCCATATCTTTCAATTTATATGCTTTTACTTAAATAAACTTTTTTTTTTCTTGATACTTCTTCTCATCTCTCTCAATCTTGCCTAACAAACTTCCTTTAAGAGAATTGACTTGTGTTTCAATACATTTGATCATGTTCCTCATTTTATGATTCCTCTTCTTTTACTCCTTTAGTTCACTAAGTGCACTCATGAGCTCAGCTTCTAGATCAACTTCTTCTTCCTTTCTCTCATCTTCTATACTCTTATGGTAAGTTTCTTTTTCAAACATGATGTCCTTTTCTTTTGAACACAAATTTATCTTGGCATCTACTATCTAAACCTTGAGATCATTGATAATATTCTCATCCTCTTTGGAATATTTCTTCAAAGTACATATGTATTCTTCAAGTTCCTTGATAAAATACTTCCACTATTGATTTTTTTTCTTCAACTATTTATCCATCTTTATACCTACTTAGGATCACCTTAAAGCTTTTAGGCTTCCTCCAAAGGACCCACTCTAATACCAATTATTAGAGGTATAATCACTAAGAGGGGGGTGAATCATTGAGCTTAGATATTTCAATTCCAATTACATTCCTTTCAAACTATTTAAACAATTAACATATATCACTTGATCAAACAACATTAACAAGAGAGCTCATTCATTCAATGCATACACAAGATCAAACACATAACACATAGTTCCTGTGGGAAACCTTCATGGGGAATAAAACACACTCTCAACCCTACAACACAAATAGACTATTTTCCTATAATAAATTACAAACAAGAGACTGGTCAACTCCTTTAGACCAATAAACTTTGATCATATCCTCCTAACCAAAGGTATTTAGTGAAACACCTATTCCACAAGGAACAACTACCCCTATAGAATATTAGTTCCTTTAGACCCTCATTTATCACCTCCACCTTCTAAATTATGTCTTCAACCCTTGATGATGGATCTTTATTTATCTAACCCCTATACTAACTCTCTTTATCTCAAACAGGCCTCTCACATAGGCATGTCATAATCTATTTCCTTTTTCAATCAAAATATATTCATATGGACACTCATACCTCTTTTCATATCCTTAAACTATAATAATAAATTTTGGACATTAGATATATGACATAAAGGTCATACACATAGTCCTCAATTTGCTCTACTCATTAACTCATCAACTGGGCACTCTACCTCTCCTCATACACAATCAAACCTACAAAATCACTATTATGACATCAAAAAGATGACTTGTAGGTCATAAAAACCATCATCAACCTTATCTTCCCTTCAACCCATTCACTTAGAACACACAACCATCACCTTACCTTCGCTCACCATACACACTCTCTCAAGATAGCCTCTTGAGCATATTCACTTATTTTGCCTCTCCTAGGCTTATTAGGTCTTATGACCTATGTGATCACCTTCACCACCTTGCTTATATAATCATGTTTGATCCTCTTCACTCTCTACTAGTCCTTACTAACCTATACCTTCTCTTTCAAATGTTCTCTCCTTTACTTGGCTCCACATTTTCACAAGCCTTTACTTTTTAGTGCCTACTCGCAAGTCTTCTCTAAAATCTCACATACATGTCTAGAAACCAACAGATTTAGTTTCACTATATATAGATAATTCATGAATTAAAAATATTATAATATTTCCTTGTCATCCACAAAACATTCCTTCACCCTTAAGGCATCTCACATGGGCCACATTTAAGCACAATCCACTTTTAAATAGGCCTACATCACTTTTAGGTCCTATGGAGACCCATTCATCTCTTTGAAACTTCTCTGAGAAAACTGAGAAAAATAAAAACACTTTCCAAATGTATTGACCCATTATACATTATCTATAGGTCCTCATTAAGTACCAACAACCATCATAGTACCCTTTAGCTTAAGCACAAATAGCTCAAACACTTATTTGTACATACAGTCAATATGAATGAAAACATAGTTCACTTCTAAACCATTATTCATAATGTATAAGAATGTTTAAACCTTGATAATTCACATAGATTATCCTCATGGATTCTAAAACACTCCCCCATATCCAATTCATTAATATATATCGAAACAATATCAAAACAAGCTCGAACAATCTTTTTGGGTCACTTGCAGAACATATATGAAAACATAGTAAATTTTTAACCTTGATAACTATGTCTATACACAATTTTATATCTTCAAATCTATATTTATAGATGTGCCTTGGAGTCCTCTATAATTTCATTTTTTACACTATGAGCAAATTCTACCTGGATCAAAAGTTATAGCCAAAATATAGATCACTGGTTTTTCCTTTGCAAATTCAAATATTCAAATGCAAATGGTCACAGTTAAAATTCAAACACCATTCTTGCATCTTTTTCCCTCTTATTTTCATATCAATCTCACACCATTGATCTTATTCAAACTTTAACACATAGGCACCAATTTTCAAATGTTAAACCTTGAACATGTCAACCTTATCTCATGTAATCTAGCAACTTTGACCTCATACACCTCATCGATCTTCTGTACATAGCTCAGTCTTCAACAATTCTAAATAGCTATCACCATGACCTTTTTAATTTAATACACATCATTGATCTCTATCTATATGATCACCTACTCACCATTGATCCTTGGAAGAATTTTGATCTTTATCTATGTTCAGCATTAAACATAGAACACTTGGCACCATCTCACTACTTCCTGACATTTTGGCGCAAACACGCATCATCGATCTCTTCAAGTGTTAATTGAATAAAACCTTGTGAAAAATTGAATAAGTATGGATACTATTGTAATATATCTGAGTAGCCAAATTTTAACCTCAATAAATTATTTTGTACTTAGATGCATGATATGAAATTTGGATTATATGATCTTCTCACATAGGATAATCCAACCATGTATCAAACTGCTCTTGAAACCTTCATGAGTGACATATATTTCCATTAAAATTACTTCTCAAAATTTTCTACCATAGAGCCAATTATGTCAAAAACTACTTGGGAGGCCAACTTTGCACTTGTATAACTTTTGTTGCGCTTCAACGCATGACTAAAATTTAGCACAAATCAACTAGGCTAAAAACTAAACAAACCCATATGACCATCTTATTCTAAAACATCCACATAGACGAGATATGCCATTATAAAAATGCTTACTTGACTCTTCTTTCCACATTTCAAAATTGACTATGGGAAAACACTATCAAAATACATAGGAGCCCAACTTTGCACTTGGATATCTTTGACTACACTTAGGTGCATAACATGAGACTTAGCACATAGCAACGAGGGACTAATGTGATCACAACCATATGACCAACTCCCCCTGACTCATCCACACATGGAAATTGATGTCATCAAACTGCCTACTTAGATTTTTTACTAATAGACCCAAAATGTCTAGATGATAATAATGATCAACCAGATGAAAACCACTCATGTACATAAGCACTCAAATCTTAGAAAACATATTAGGTACATTTTTTACATGCTAAATACTCCATACTCATCCCTAAAATTCTATAATCATGTCAAAACTGAAGAACAACTAGGCTAACTTCAAGCACACTAGGGCAAGCACATTACACACTTTGTCATTATCACTTAGGCTATCAAAGCACTTCATCCACTCACCAGAACACTTTCATGACATCACCATGACATCATTGACAACTCTCCAATAAGACATCCACTACAATCTCATCTTCATTCACACATGGTGCACCACCATCATTATAATTCCCTCATATGAAAAAATGAGGGTTACATATTAGGACAAAACTGCACCAACATAATTTCTATAGTTAGATATATGACCTAATAGTGAATGGTTCAGATTTACTATGAAATTACAATAATTTACAATATATTTGTTATAATAAAAATTTCTTTGGGGGCACTATCTCTAACCCATACCAATGAGGGATCCAAGTATGGTTCTCGCCCCCTTGGAATCACATGGTGACCATAGTGGGGGTGTAGTCCCCTCCCCACCCATTGGGAACTGGGCATTCTAATAAGATTAGGTTCCACTATCCAACATGTAGCACCAAACTCAACTATTTACTTTGATCATCAAGGTCAAGGATCCATTATTTGAGTGGAAATAATTTAAATAAGACATTTCACACTTGGATAGTTTTATTACTACGATTATCAATGAGCCATAATTCATCCCATCAGCCCAACTCACACAAGATTTGGAAAACATAGAGGTGGTAAAACTAGTGTAGATATAACCTCTAGTACCTATCTCTATAGTTTCATCATCTTTACCATAGATTCTATAATGCCATTATCTTTGGTAACACCATCTTCTGACATAACATCAGTTGCACCACCATATTTTTAGCCTCCTCCAACTCCAACAACACACTTCATGCCTCCTCTATCTCTATACATATTGTGTAGTCCTATTTTTTTAATATTTTGAATAAATTCAAATTAGGAAAGGCCAAAATCATTAGGCACTAGTCCATTATGGTTCAAAAACTATAAAAGGTAGCATCCTAGTTATGCCAATCTATTAAAAACTCATAAAGGAAGTAGATTTTTATGCTACTTAGTTGAAAACCTGAAAGGATGGATAAGTAGTGTGCAAGTGGTGAAAACCATGAAACAACACCTTGTGTGATTACTTCAAGTAGTTTTTTCTTGACTAACCCTTCGATGTAGGAAATTATACAAGCTCTAGTAGTAGGCACACTTATTATGACTTTGTTTTAGAAGGAGACAACTATCTAAGTTTGGGAAGTATGGGTAGTAGATTTAGGATTGTAAAATCACAGAGTGTAAATACACAAGTAGTGTATAATGTAGAACATTTTGTGTAACATATATCATTTTCTATGTATTTGACTTATGTATGTATTTCAAAAGACTATAGAATGTGAAAAGACTCCTTCAAGCTTCAATTGAAAATATATAATGTGAAATGATAGACATTTTTAAGTTTTATATATAGTGATCAATTGTAAAGGAAAAGATTTTTGAAACATAAAAATTAATATAGAGATCAAGATGATGGATTTTCTCAAAGTCTTTTTGTACTTGTTTCATGTGTAATTATACCCTGTTTTGCTTACATTTGTTTAGTTACATAACATTAATGAACATTTTGTATAATTCAATTATAAATCTATCTAAATAGGCATGCATTTTGAACCAAATGAATACTTGATCTTTATATATATATATATATATATATATATATATATATATATTTATTTATTTATACATTCATAACTTGTATCCTACTTCACACACAAACACACATTAACATGTTTTGATGAGTTTTCCAAGAATCTATGCTAACAATGCCATATTTACCTAATTTATTCCAAACTCTGGGTCTTATGTTCTCATAGTTTGGTTCTTCAATTTTAGAGGCATCAATACATATCTTCACTTTTTTATTTTATTTTCATGTTCTCTTATATTTTTTTTCCTTACCCTTATTCTCAATAGAGTTTTTTGTGTTATATTAATGATAGTAGTGTTATTTTGAATTGTGCATATTGTCACTCATCGAGACTAGGTTTTCCCATTGCTAAGATAGACATTCTCTATCACCCTCTATTTCTCATGTGACCTTCATATTTTAACACTATATTCTTATCTAAATCAATGGAGGGAGTTGAGGAAACTCGAGACTACTGAAGTTACTTCAACTATTAATTAATCTTATGGAAATGAAACTATTGAAACTACATATTACCTTCCCAATGAGACTAACAACTCGATAAAGTACCACACTACTATAGTGGATATCAAATGCCCTTGATTTGGAGCCTCTTATTTATATTTATATTATGATTCTTTAAAGGAAGTATCCAAGCACAAAATATATAGAGTTCTTAGATCACCAAGATGCCCCACCTTGTTTATGAGGTTTATTATTTTCTTTCTCACTTTACCTTATCACAAATCTACCATAATCCCTCATCCTATAATATTTGAGTTGAAACCTTGGTCAATACAATCCTAAAGCACCTTGTTATAATACAATACCCTTTCCCATAGTGTATTTTCCCTGTGTTGTCATGATTACCGCACTTGTGAATATTATTTTGTTTCTAGGACTTCTCCTACCCCACACCACTCCTCATTTAGTATTTAAGACCTCAAAATGTGTCTAACACTTATATAAATCTATTGGTTATGTTTCTTGATCCTAATTACACACAATTTTGTGATAGTACTCAAACCTCATACTATTATTTTCCCTAGGACATGAATAGTAGTCCCATTGATCCTACATTGGGAAAGAACATTGGACCCATAAATCCTACCCTTCATCATTTTATGGGTCCATTTTATTTTTTCCACACTCTATGTTCCTTGATAGTCACTTATTATTATTTACCAAGTTGACCTAGGTGAAAACTATGTCCTAGAAATTCCTATTTATACCAAGTCATGCAAAGCCATTTGATATCTAGAAAGAAAGATAAGAGAGAAGATCTAGAAAAATAATAGAGATATACTCAAAAATTGTTCATCTACTCTATAATTAAAGTTTTAAAAAACCTTTCCATGTTTATGTATACACTTAAAAATAAATCATTCATTGGGCATTACCCTATTTTACAAAAATAAGGTCTTAGGAAATTTTCATGTAGTTACATCTTCACATGTAAGGAAGAGGCATCTTTCATGTAGTTGCCTTGCTTGTGTTTTTATTCCCTCTTGCATGAAACTAATTTGAGGTATGATTACAACATGTGCATATGTATCTACAACTACCACTATGTTTTCCCAACCCATAACTTTGTTATGTTTTAATTTGATGGAAAGCTAGGTCAATAAGATGGAAGAAAAAATAATTTTCTCATTTCTACCCATAAAATTTGAGAAGAAAATGTACAAATAGGCATAACATCTAGTGAATAAGTAACATAAAAAATTGGAATATAAAAGTGAGGACATGACATAAACAATGTAGAAGGATATGAACAATACTTAAACCTAGTCAGTGATGATCCCTCCCTATGCATGAATGACACAACTGATGATCTTGTTTCTACATAGTCATCACTCTAAATTTTTCACATGGTCAACTACAAACCTACATAGTCCATATCCACATTTAGAATTCTACAAATCATCAAGGTGTGATCATTCCATCTGTAGACACTAAAAATCCACACATCACAATTCCAAATATCTAATTCCCCTAGACCTCCTTAAGACCCCCTTGGGACCAATCTAACCCTTCAACCCCTAACCAAACTTAATCCAATTCAGTTTGATTAAACTGGATTAACCCAACCTTTTACCTATTATTACCCTTCACCCTCAAATGTTGATGGTCAAGATGATCATCAATGGTCACCTTGATCATCGATGATTAAGGCCCACCTCCTTAACCACCAACATGCAAACCACCTGCCTTACTTTTATAAAAATATCTTGTCTCAATCCACGTGTGATCCATTGCATGAGTGAGTTAAAGATAGGAATCCTAATTCATGTCTTGTTGCAACCCTCTTACCTTGCCTATAAAAAGAGAGGAGCAAGGTGGTGAAATGGATCTATATTTTTTATAAATATCTTTTACATCCAAAATTATCTTTTTACATGTCAATCATCGTCAGTAATCTAGTGAACCAGCTACTACATTAGAGAGCCAACTTTCCATCACAGCTCTACTAAAGGGCCAAGTACCATTACTCTGTTAGAATCATGTCAAACTCCACTAATAGGTCAATCACCTCAAACATCCACCTAATTAGTGTTCTTAAATATAAGTACTTGATTTCTAATATTTAATTACTTTATTTTCATTTTTCACTTAGCCCAACACCAACCCATCTCCTAGAATCCCACTTTGTGATCCCAACAATCAGCCATTCACCAACCTAGATCTACACACAGTAACTGTCAATGGTTGTCCCAACCATCAATAGTCTATCCAACCAATGATGGTTACCCTAACCATATACAGTCACCTTAACCATTGATGGTCAGCCTAACCATTGATGGTCACTATGGTAGTAAATTATAGCAAGTTATTTCCACATACTTACCCTCAACCAAATCTAATTTTCTATGTCACTGCCTATTCACAGACCCCCAACTAATTTTTTGAAGCAAACCCCAATCATATATCACTAGTGTTAATTAGCTTATTATTATTTTAATCATTTATAGTCTATTTTTTATCAAATATATCATGTTCAATTTTAGTACCTTTTGATTATTGAAAAAAGTACCTTTTAATTTTTTTATAAATTTAATTGTTTAAAATGTGTGGATTGATATCCCTCAAGGAAGATCTTGCTTTTGGGATCTAGCTATCGCTAGGTAATCCACCCAACTATCTATCTAACCAACAATTTGATTTAGTGTTGTCTTATCTAAAGGCCATACTCCCAAGCTAAAAAGGAGATCTTCACAATCATTTGATTCAATGTGTGCATAATCAAATAGGTTTTTCCACCATACACATATTTAGTTTCTTCATATTCCTTCTTGAAATATATGTATAAATTCAATGAAACATTCTAGCACGCCTAGTGGGACCTCGAGTCTTTACTTTGGGTTTCCTTTCTTTGCATATGTATGCTTTTCTCCTTATCTATGCTCATTAACAAAACTTAAATCTATTTTGGATTTAAAATCAAGTGTATCCATTGATTGCTTCTAATTTTATCTCACTTTGAATTAAGGCACAGTAATTTTATCATAGCATCACTTTTGTTACACACACTAAACCAAACCACTCTCATCAATTAAACATCAAACAAACTTGAGACAAGGCTTGAATAAGATTTCATCACCTAGTGGTAACCTTACCTTTTCCAAGCAATCCCACTTGGAGGTCATTACCAAGGGGAGAACTAACTCAGTGCTCTAGTTGAGTATAAACTCTAGAAATTAGTATATCTTGGCTAAGCACCCAACACCCTTATCATTTCAATGTGTGAAGTGAGGGGGTATGCCCCAATACCAAGCCACATATTAATTCCCAATAAATATTATTTTTGAGATCCTAAACATAAATTGAAACCAGCCATAGACTTCTTTTTTAGTACCCGCTCTACAAGCCAATTTCAGTCACATAATTTCTTAAGGCATAAGACAAAAGAGAGATTAATTAAAACTCTAGGGCTTAACATATATTTAGAATGTGATTTGATATATTTGATCATTTATTGTCTTCTCTTTGTTTGAGTGTTGAGACTGTTTGTGCTTTCTCCCTCCCCTATCTCATATGGTTCTAACTTGCCAACAATGAAGGAACCTAGCAGAGTAAAATCCATCACCAAACTAGCCTACCTCTTCCACCTCTTCATCTATGGACTATATCTCTAAACCAGTATATTTTCCTCATCCCTCGAGAAGCCCTACAAGCCCTCAAGAACTCCCCCAAGGAGATGTGGATTTTTCCACCTTCCTACACAATAATCTCATGGCCGTACAACATTATCATACAATCATGTCTTATCATACCCTAACTTTGGCCCCACCCATAGATCCACCTTATGGTATGCCTCTCCACCTCATGGGGATCACCTCTATTGCCATGGTTATAACCCAATTGTTAGATTTTTAAGCCTCATCATCCACCAATAATCCCTTTGAGACTAATATAAATAACCAACCAACCCAAACTATGAAATCCCTTATACCTTCCACTCATACCAGCAACTCCTCCACCTTAGGATCAAGCCAACCTCTAGCCACTTACACTCCTTCCACTATGGGAGTGACTATCTATAGCACTACCAACTTTCATTTAGCTACCCCCATTCCATTAACCACTACCTCACTTCAAAGCCCTGTGGTGTCCATACCCTCCACCTTACCACTAATCAGTACAAGGGTCACCACCCTTCCATTGGTCACCAACCCAACTACCATTCCTATCCAAAAATCATCCCTTGTACCAAACCTAGGCTACATCTCTAACCTACAAGGGCATGTACCCCTACCCACTACCCAACCACCTACATCTACCTACCCTTATATACCTTCCACCCAACCATTGGCATCCACATACTAATATGTGGTATCTTCCCAACCTTATACCCACTATCAATATGTCACCCAACTACTATAGATATATGCATATTATAACCTTCTCAATGTAGAACCCCAAGTGGGCCTAATGAAGATGCTTATGGACAAGATGACCACCTTAGATTCATCCATCTCAGGTTCTCACAACATCTTTTCATATGAAAAAATTTTTAATGAGTCCATCCATCCATCTATACCTATCAGGCCATATCCTCCCCAATGGAAACTTGCCAAGTTCTCTAAATTCCAAAGTAAGAAGGATCCCCAATAGTTTCTTAGGCAATTTAGGCATGCATGGTATCTAATTACCTATGATGATTCCATCCTTCTCCACACCTTCTATATATCCCTATCAGGTTCAAAATTAGATTGGTATAGTGTTATACCCAAGCACTCCCTCTTCTCCTTCAACCAGTTGGCTCAAACTTTCTTGGACCATTTTTTTATCAATATCTTCAAAAACGTTTCTATCATTGACCTCTACTCTATTTTATAGTTTGAGGATGAATCCACTACCAATTTTGTATCTCATTAGAGGAGCTTAATTAACCAACTTTCCTTTTTCTTGCTTCAACGCAAACTCAAAGAGATCTTTGTTTAGGCATGTGCCAAGAATTTTTCCTCTACACTGTATGTCCAAAGCTTCAGAACCTTTGATGAAGCTCTTACCATGGTGCATAAGTTAGATAATAGAGCCATTGATGAAGGAAAGCTAAAACTAAAAAATAATAACTCCACTTACAAAACTAATGAGGCCTCTTTTGCCAAACCAAACAACCAGTCCAATACCAATACCAGGGGAAAGAGAACCATGAATGTCATTGTCCTTAAAGTTGCTCCTCTACCATATGTCAACCAACCAAATCACTCTAGTTTCTCAAAATAAAACATGAGGAACCAAAATCATACCAACTAGAAGCAATTCACTCCATTTGTAGAATCTTAAGCTTCAATCTTGGAGAAGTTATTAAAAGCTTAAATCATTCAACTTCCTCCTATCAACCCCCTCAGTAGTTTGATTTCTCTCATCTTTCACCTAGTTGGTATAATGATAATGATCTATGTGCCTTCCATTTGGTAATAGGACATGATGTCAGTAGGTGTAATACCTTCAAAATCCTTGTCTAATCCCTCATTGACAAGGGGGAGCTCACATTAGAAAACCCTAATTCACCATCAAACCAATCCCTTGATATATTCATTCAACCTTTCCCAAACCATGATCCTACCAAAAATGAGAGCAACAAAGTTGAGTGTTCTCATGATGCCCATATAGTTAATATGGTCAATGATGTACTTATTGTCAAACCACCCACTACTCAATCTTATGATTCTTTGCCTCCTTCACTTATTGAGGTAGTGGAATCCTTAACCACTCTTTTAATTGATATACCAGAGCAACCAACCATCACCACCTTACATTTACCTTTAACTACCAATCAACTCACCCCTTCCTTAGAAACCATTCCCAAAGAGGAATTCCCTAGGCCCACTCCTCCCATAGAGGAGCCATCTATCTCAACCTTGCATTCTTTGATTGAGGAAAAGGATAAGGTTACCATCTTTATTTCCCAACTAATTGTTCTATCCTTTGAACCTACTACCTAAGGAACCAAACTGATCTATAAACCATTCTCTAAACTAGTCTAGAGATTGGAGTTTATTTCCAAACCCAACTTAGACTAGGCTACCTTTTACTAGCAATTAGGCCTCCCTTACATTACTAGACTAGAACCTCCAACCCTTTATTTGATGGACCAACCCATCGCCTCTATTGACTAACTTATTTCCATATCTACCCTACTAACCAAAACCTCTACCCAACCAACTAAAACCTCTACCAACCAACCAACCCTCAACCACCTAAGTCAAACATAACCCAAATAACCAAACCCCCTTTTTTCACCCAAACCAAATCAACCAAAAGCCTTGGTACCTTCCTTACACCATCAATTAGTCACCCATCCATGAAATTGGACCTAACATCTTCAAACCCACCAACCAAGCACTAAACCAAAGCAACCAAAGAGGTAAAACCACCCAAAGGCCCGAAGGCCCAATTTTTACTTCCCTCAACTTTGCCCTCCATTTTGGGACCTCATCCCTCTACCTTGAGCAGGAAGCCCAAGATCTCTACCAAAACCCCACCACCTCTTTTGGTCACACCTTCCCAATTGCTTTCTAACACACCTCTCTTCATCATACCAGCAATACCCAAGCTACCTACCTTACAATATTCCACCCCTAGATCATTAGCCTTTTTGTCTAAACAAAAGTCATGAACCAAGAGCACCACCTTATCTAATGAACATATCACCAAACCTACTTCCAAATAACCTTCTACATCAACAACCAAAGCCAAGATCGCTAAACCTTTACCACCTTTAGTTGAATCCTACTTGACCATTTTCCATAGGTTATTATGAACTTCTTGTTTAGAATTACTTCCCATTAGAACCTTTGACCCTCTTGCTTCAAAACCCATCTAATACGATGACCACTAAGTGTGTTCTTATCATAGGACACCAAACCATGGCATGGAGAATTACAAAGCTCTCCAAACCATTATCCATCAGCTTTATGATGAGGATGATCTATTAATAGACAAACCTCCCACAATTCATATACCAACCCCACCAACAACCACACCTACCTAACACTTATCTACTCCTCCACTCTCACCTCAGAGTGAAGATGACTCTAACCAATATTCTACCCGAACTCCCCCTCCTATCCATACTATCAACATAGTCATAAGACCATAGTAGAAGGATAAGGGGAAGGTTAAGGTGTCCATTCCTTGGATGTATCCATCTTCCAACTCCCAACCAACTCAAAACCATCCATCTAAACCTTCAACCAAACCCAAGGTATATATTTTAGGTGCCTCCCAATCTAACCCCTTAGAATCCATTAGGACAGTTATCCTCAAGCAACTTCACCAAACCCCAGTGAAGATGAGCTTGTATGAGTTCATCTCTACCTCTCCCCATCACTTCTAAGCACTAATAGAGGCTTTGTAATGCATAAAGGTCTAGCCTAAAGATCCATAACCTCTAACAGCCATTATTGATGCCCTTCAAATTTATAACCTTATTACCTTTAAGGATTAAAAAATACCTTCCATCCATCTGGATGACCTAGATCACCCTCTCTTTATTACTGCTTACATTAACTAAACCTGCATCAAATGGGTCATGATTGATAGGGAAGATATTATTAACATCATCTCCTCCTATTCTTATAGCCAACTCAACCTAATAGACAATGTCATGTCTAAAACCTCAACCACCCCTTGATCATTTAATGATACCATGGCCACTGCCTTGGGGAATTTTTATCCTTCATATCTATTTAGGACCCAACATGCTCCTCAAACTTTTCTATGTATTAAAAGATGAATTCTAATATAACATTTTGTTGGGGTGACCTTGGATCCACTCTATGGGTTGTGTCCCCTCCACCTTTCATCATTGTGTCACGTTTGATCATGAAGGATAGGTCATCACCATCCAAGCTTACCCAAATCCTTTCTTGACATGCAACATGACTTATCATGCCAATGATGTCCTCATACCTCCATCTAGCACACCGTCAGCAATTAAAGACCAACCTTCAACCACAAAAGTGGATGTCATATCCCCTTCCACTAATGAGGCATCTACTAGTTCCTCTATCCCTTCAAAAAAAATCCCCACTATGGACCCTTTGGAATCAACATTCTATCACCTTTCACTAGGGGAATATAACCTTTTATCCCTTGGCACTATCCCTACTCCTCATGACTATAGGTAACTTACCAACCAATTAGGATATGACCCCAATGTCAGTATTGTTATTCCCTTTGGACCCCCTTATTTTTAGACACATTTTATCTATGAGGACTCAATAAACCCCTTGGTTCTTCTTCCACCTTGACCATTCACTGCTAGTTTCTCTTACCTAGATAAACCAAGTTTTGCCAAGACATACCTCCATCGATGCCTTTGGAAAGGCTTTGGCCTTGGGTGATATGAGCATGGCCCACATGAATTGGTCACTATTAGAACCAGAAAGCCTCATGAGAAACATGGACTGAGTTTCATCCTACCCAACAAGAAGTAACCCAAACCATCTACCACCACTATTGTTGAGGAAGATGCCCCTTCCTCACCAACCTCTCCTCCATCCACGTGTGAGGATGATGAAATCATCCCACCTAACTTTTTTTCATTAACATGATTAGTCTTGGACCCCTAACTTATCAAAAGGATGGGGTGACTATAACCATCCCTTTGACCCATCTTGAGATGATAGGAGATGACTCTCCTACCATTGATATAGTTTAGTGTTAGGATGATGATTCTATTATCACCCATCTTGGTGCCCCAGATTCTTCCATCCACAAATCCCTTCCTCCTAAGACCTCAACCATGTTGAATGAATCCACCATGTATATTAACTTGGGTACTCTAGAGATCCATCATATTGTCAAAATTGGCCAATCATTGAATATTGAGGAACTTTGGGACTTCCCCTCTTTCATTTGAAATCGTAACATAGCTTTTGCTTAGTTTTATAGTGATATGCCTAAAATTTACCCTGCCATTGCCACCCATAACATAGTCACTAACCATGATGCCAAGCCTATCAACTAAAAGCTTTAATACATGCACCCTCACACAGCCCTTCTCATCAAATAAGATTCTATCAATTTCATCCAACCCATTGCTATCCCTAATGGGTCTCAAATGTTGTACCTATCACTAAAGCCATAAGGGAACTATGTATTTGTGTGGACTTTCATGACCTCAACCTTGTTTGTCCTAAAGACAAATTTCCTCTACTAAGCATCAACCAGCTAGTTGATCTTACAACTAGCCACAAGATGTTATCTCTCATAGATGGATTCTCAAGTTACACTCATGTCCTAATTTCCCCCAAATATTAAGACAAGACCACATTCACCACCCCATGGGGAACCTTCTACTATAGAGCTATGTCTTTTAGATTAAATAAAACTAGTGCAACCTACCAATGTGCCATGACGTATATCTTCCATAACCTTATCCATAATATTGTAGAGGACTATGTGGACAACCTTCTCAAAAAATAAAAACTTTGAAAGGATCATTTAGCCATTCTCAAGATCATCTTTGAATGACTTATCTATTACCACATCTACCTAAACCCCAAGAAATACATTTGTAGGGTCTTATTAGGAAAGCTTCTTGGATTTATCATTTACCTTTGATGAATATAATATGATCTCACCAAGATCAAATCCATCCTCGACATGCTCCATCCAATCAATCTTAAGCAACTCTACAGTTTACAAGGGAAGCTCCAATCCAATTATTGTTTTATCTCCCAGATTTTGGACCAATGCCAACCCCTTCACCACCTTATGAATAAGGATGTCTCTTTTAAGTGGGATAGAGATTATCAAAATGCCTTTGATACACTCCAAGAGTACCTTTTGTCACCACCTATCATCGCCCCTCCCAAAGATGATTGACTTTTTTACCTATATATCTCTACCGCCAACCACTCCCTAGGGGTAATGTTGGGTCATAGAGATGAAAAACATAAATATCAAGCATATTACTACATTAGTTACATGCTTTTAGAATATAAGACTTGACATACCCATATTGAGAAAATTTTCTCGGCTTTAGTCTTCATGTCCACCAAACTTTGCCACTACCTTCTTAACCATAAAACCTGTCATAACCAATATTGACCCACTCAAGTACATGCACTCTAAGACATACCAAAACTAGTGTATGGCCAAGTGGCTCATGCTCTTAGCAGATTTTGACCTTGAGTTCCTTTAACAAAATTTAATTAAAGGGTAAGTCATTATCAACCAATTATATAAATCACCTTTAGTAGATAACCAACCTCCTCCTCTTGATTTCCCTAATGAGTCCATCATGACACTCTCTTAGGCAAATTTTACCTATCAAATCACCATGTTCTTTTATAGGTCAAAGTGTCAATGTGGTGGTGGAGCTAGTATCATCGATATCCCCTTTGATGGTAAGCCTCTTCCTTTATCCTTCAAGTTTAATTTTAAATATACCAATAACATGGCTAAATACAAATCCCTAGTAATAGGACTTCAAACTACCTTAGACCTAGGATTTAAAATAATCAATATATTTGGTGACTCCCAAATTATGGTCATTAATTCAATGGCTCTTACTAGTGTAAAAATTATTTTTTACAACAATACAAATAACTAGTTGACAAACTCTTAGCATCATTTGAACACTACCACATCTAATCAACCCCATGATCTACCAATAAGTTCACTAACACCATGACCTCCCTCACCTATTAAATCCCATCTACATCCTCTGACTCTAAGAAATTTATTTTTTCCCATAGACTTACCCAACCTTCTTATGTCAAACTAGATTTATCCACCACTTGTAATGTGGAGAACTAGCCTGACATTTGATATCAGTAGACCTTCGACTACCTCAGCATTGCCATCATTCCTTCTAACCTTTCTAATAATTCTCAAAGAGTATTTATCTAGAGTACCTCATGTTATACCATTATGAGAGGAATTATTTATAATCATGGCTTTGATGGCCTCCTCTTTCATTGCCTACACAGTCATGAAGCCTCTCATGCTATCAGGGAAACACATGATGGAATCTATGGGGGACACTTTCATAGCCTCATTATAGATAAATGTATCCTTCCCCTTGGCTATTTCTAGCCTACCCTTAACCAAGACTATTTTGATTATGTGAAAATTTGTGTCAAGTGTCAATAGCATGCCAATTTGTACCATGTACCTAGCCATAGTCTTCATGTGTCCACCAATTTTGGTCTTTCTCACAATGGGATCTGGACCTTATTGGTGAAATAAATCCTCATTTTTCATAGTGACACCACTCTATCATCACTACAACTGAATATTTTACCAAGTGGGTAGAGGTTATTCTTCTAGTCTTGACCAAAGTAGAAAATATTATCGACTTTATCAACCATCATATCATCTATCACTTCAGTTTTCCTCATAATATTATCACCAAAAATGGTAAATATTTTAAGAACAATCAAGTCTAAGGTCTATGTGATTCATTTGGCATTAGGTTAAGTTTCTCTTCAACCTATCACCCTCAAGCAAATGGACAAGCTGAGGCCTCTAACAAAATAATTAACAACATGCTAACTAAAATGGTAATGTATTTTGTCAATATTGTCATTCACACATCCCCTTCACTTTATGGGCATATCACACTAGCATTAAAACCACTATGGGTGCTACATCTTTCTCTCTTGTGTTTGGAGTAGAGGCCATCTTGCCTCTTGAAGTTTAAATCCCATCTCTTTGCATATCTTTGTAGGAGCTCATTTTTAAGGATGATTATCATTAGCACCATTTAGCTCAAATTGAATTACTTGATGAGCATCATTTAGTAGCCCTTACCCATCTCCATGACTATCAAGAGTGGATTAAGCATGCCTATAACAAATACCTTAAAGTGTATGACTTCAACATTGGAGATCTCATCCTAAAGGAAAACCAACATGTCACTAATATAAAGAAAAGCAAGAGGGGAAAGTTTTATTTCAATTAGTTTGGACCTTATATTATAACCCATAAGTATGGATCAGGGGCTTATCAATTGTCTTCTCTCAAAGGCCACCCAGATCCTAAGCCCCTTAATGATTTGCATCTACGTCCATTCTTTTGTTAATAAGGATCAAGATCACCTTTTATTTAACTTAAGTTCATCCCTTGCTATTCACACCCATTCATCTCCCCATTTTAGGGGAAACTTATTAAAACTAAATCATGTGATTACCATCATAGTCATAGCCCAATCTTGAATAATGGTTACCAAAACTCTACTTATGGCATGATTCTCATGGTGCTTTTCACCCCTTTCACAAGATGGATTCCCATGATCATTGTCACCTAGACCTCTTCACACCTAATCAACCTTCTTATGATTTTAGTTTTTCCTTCATAAAGGTGAACCCTTAAGCCTACATAATCAAGTCTATGTCAAGAAAAATCAAAAATTAAAAATTCCTATCACTAGAAATCATGGGTCATTCTTAGCATTCACAGACTACTCCCTTGAAGGATAGTTGTTGAAAATTTATTTTAAATTGAAAAACATAATGTGGACTACTCCCTTCAAGGATAGATATCAAAAATCATTGAACAAATTAAATAAAATTATACCACTCCCTAAAAAGATGGTTGAGTAAAGCATTTTGTCAAAGGCATAGCAATTACTTGGAAGCTTCCTACATTGATTAGTTTCCCATATACAATAACAAATAATAAGACCCATTCTCAACATCACAATAAAATCAAACTAATTTTGAAAGCCACAATTAGCTCTCAAACAACAAACTAAGGTAGAAACTTCAATCGGCTTTCACAAGTAGACTTCCTGAATTGATCAATTTACACATTTAGGCATAGACTTATTTATCTTAATTCTTTAGACATCTATAGAAGAGGGATGCTAGTCTCACAAGAAGGTTCCATTTCCATCCATACCCCTTTTATACACTATAAGTAAGGGATTTTTGAGCTTACTTAATATTATATGGTTAAAACACCTTTTTAACCAACTAACGAATGCTAATGTGAATCATTTGAAGGACTTATGTTCATTAAGCCAATCAAAATTCAGTTTTTTTTTAGTCCTTGTCAATGAAGAAGCATTGTCCCCTCTTTTTATCCGGTCATGACTAGTTGATATTTTCATTCAGGAATTTGTCTCTTGATTACATTCTTTGTTCTCCTATCTAATGTTGTTAATTACACTACCTCATGAATTTTATCTTAAAACAAATTAACAAGCATAACCATAACCATAATCATAACCATAAAAAGCATGATAACCATAACATCCATGAGAAATAAAATAACCAACCATTTTCCACCACATGTCTAAATCTAATTAATGCAACATATACTCATTAAAATTTAGCATGTTATAATCATAACCGTAATTCAAATCCATCTCATGCCTAGCTAAGTAATTCTACATTAGTGTCTAAAAACCATAACATAAGCATAATCCATAATCAACATAACATCACATCATAAGCATTAAACATCAACACAAACCATAAACCATAAACCATGAACATGAGCATAAACAATGATCATAACTCAAATAGAATAATAAATGTGTATAAGTAGATAGATATGTCTCTCTCAAAATGTACATCTCACCACATCAGCTTGTAGGCCAAAATCAAAATGATATACATGTGCATTAATCTAGTCATATCCTATTTATTCCCCAGGGGCACCACTATCTCCTAGATCACTATTGGATCTTGGTGCTTACCCACCTACTATACCTACCGATCCCCTAAATATACTTGTCTATCTAGCTATAGATGTTACCCACTAATCTGGTGTCTCTACATTGGCACCACTTGTCAATATGGCTCTATACTCACCCCATTGAGGCGCCTATGGACACTATGTCAAAACTATGGCCTCATAATACCATAGCTCCTCCACTATAGTAAGGTATCATGCCATGGGGATGGTGTCTAATGGCGCTATCTATGATGTAGGTGTTCCTCCTCTCTACCTCAGAGAGTCCCTTTCTTGTGTAACCAAGGTGAGTGAAGACCATGTCTGGTCCCTATCACCTATGAGAGTAATAACTTGACCTTGTAAGGTATCAACCTAATCATGTCAGGTGGCCACCTACCCCTATATTATTGTGACATATACCTATGCAGTGGTTAACACCACTCTTGCCTATCCATCAGGGCTAGCCCCCTATGCTTGTACTCTCTACCCCCTATCCTAATTGGGTATAGATCCATAGTCCCTCTACCTTTATCATCCCCACCAATATATACCACTACATATAAAGTTTGGTACCATGCCATGTACCCATCTATAAATCTAGTATCATATATCTAAAACCTGGTTGGTAGTTCCTTGTGGTCTAGCAAAGTTAGCATGAGATGTGGCTTAGGCATTAGAATCTCTATGTCCTCATGCCTGTACCTCAAAAATGCACTTAGAATACCCTATACTAGGTCAAACTATCTACATGCCCTATCAAAAGGGATAAGCTCCACCTCCCCATCCCACTTATTGAGTATCCATATGTAGCTATGTAGGGAGAGTGTATGTCTATGGTACCTATGCTATGTTGAAAATTAAACATAGGATTTCTAAGAGATGTTTCTAATCACTAGTGCACCCAGTGCAATCCTAAACCAATCCACATTATGTGCACCACCTCCTACACCTAATTCAATTAAGTCACCCCTCCACCACATAAAACCAATGGGGAACTCTATCTATGTGTATCTTACCCATGGTAATCCCACTAGCCTTAGCACTTGGATGTGCTTGCAGACCTAGTAATCTATAACTAGGCTGACACTAATACCATACCTCCTATGGGCCCTAAACCCCCATAGCTCCCTCTATATTTGAACCAAGAGAATAGGTTCCCAACTAAACATAGTCCACCCTAGTAGGAGCTCTACTAGCACCCCTAGTAGTAACTATGGGAATTGCCCACTACTCAAGTCAGGAAGAGCAAAGCAAGAGATGACCATCATGAGCATGGTCATCAGTCTCCACTAGCCTAAATCCCTCACATACAGCATGATATTTCTTAACCCACTAGCATGCCATCAGACTTGATCACTATCATCTCAATACAAAAGCTCCATAAGCTCCTCCTACTCCTATCACTCTATGTCATAGATCAAATCACCTTGGAATAGAAGCCATGTCATCTTATGTACATCCTTTATCAAGATAGTCATCTTATCAATCGGCAATAGGAAGGTGTTCATATCATGATACCATCTCTCAATAAACACTACAACCATGGAGGCATCCTAAGGCACATGTTGATAGTGCCTCATTACCCCCAACCCAACCTCCTCCATGTGGGCCTAGTTAGCTAGGGTCACCCCTTGTTATATCTCTATGATGATACATAATACTCAATCATGCATCTATATATACTCCTTAGCTTGCACCAATTTAAAAACATGGTCTAGTCACCTACACCATTATCATCTACCCTACTCTTTAAGAAATTGACCTCTTTCCTTATCCATCCTACCCATCGACCCAATACCCACTAAATTTTCCCTCTAAACCTACAACATCAGCCTATACCTAGCAAGTAACCACCATCAGTAATCACTTTCACTACAATATGATAATCACCAAAGCTCACGATCAACACCAACAAAGTTTAAATGGGGTAAAAGTGATTCTATTTTCACTTTTGACCATTGAGCTTTTAGAGTATTCACCCTGACCATCGATGGTTAGGGTGACTATCGATGGTCACCCTTGAGCATCCTAACCATCAATGGTCAGGATGTTCACCTTATTATTTTCACCTAAGAAAACCCCTTTTTAGCAAAATCCACACATTTTTACCCACCCTTGGAGACTACCTTCTCTGACCAATATGACCACCTTATCACCTCACCATTGGTCTATTTTGGCCTAACCAGCATGGATTTTGTGACACTTTTTGCCTGGTCCTTTGACTGTAGTGATAACATTGCCATGTTGACCACCTTATGAATTTTCACCACCTCACACTTATCTTACCTACTTGTGTCTTCTCAAGAGCACTTCCTACCTCAGATACCCATGACACTTGACCCATTTGCATTTTCACCAAGAGCACTTCTTACCTTGGATACCCATCGAAACATAGACATCACTTAGGAGACTTTCAAGTGTACCTACCCATCATGCCTAAATTTGGTTATGTGATCCACTTGTCATTTGTCCCTCTAGCATTTACCTTTATTTTTTTCAACTATGGTAACCTTGTCTATGTGTGATCTTTATTATTGCACCTTTTTATCATACTTTGTGTGTTTGTTTGCACTTCAATGCCCAAATTATCACCCACCTTCATGACATCCTCCTTTATCATCACCTTCACCCACCTTATCAAACCTACACTTGATTTCATTTTACCTCATCAACTCCCAATTTGAGGAGGAAAATCTCCTCCTATAATTAGGGAAACCAGACCTTTGACCAATATTAGTGTTTATTTTGCATCTTTTTGATTCAAATCTGCATAACAAAAAGGGGTAAAATATAGACACCAAAAATTTGAACATCATGATTCCAAATATCTGATTATTTTTTACCACCTTAAGACCACCTTGGGGCCAATCTAACCCTTTGACCCCTAACCAAACTTAACCAAAGTTAGTTTGATTAAACTGGCTTAACCCAACCTTTTACTTATTTTTACCCTTCACCTTTGACCACTAATGATCAGGTCCACCTATTTAACCACCAACATGCAAACCACCAACCTTGCTTTTCTAAAAATAGCTTATCTCAATCCACGTGCAAACCATTACATGAGTAAGTTAAAATTAAGAAGCCTAGTTCATGTCTTGTTGTAACTCTCTTGCCTTGCCTATAAAAAGAGAGGAGTAACATGATGAAATGGATTTATAATTGTTATCAAGATCTTGTGCATCTAAAATTATCTTTTTATAGGTCAATAATCATCATCAATCCAATGAACCATCTATTATGTTAGAGAGTCAACTTGCCATTATAGCTCTACCAAAGTGCCAAATACCATTACTCTATCAGAATTACATCAGACTCCACCAATAGGTCAATCACCTCAAGCATCCACCTGATTAGCTTTATGTAAGATAAGTACTTGATTTCCAACATTTAATTAATTTATTTTCCTTTTTTACTTATCCCAATACCAACCCATCTCTTAGAATCCCACTTTATGATCCCATCAATTAGCCATTCACTAACCTAGATCTACACAATAACCACTGACAGTTACCCTGACCACCGACGATCACCTTAACCACCAACGGTTATCCCAACCATCAATGGTCACTATGGTAGTAAATTACAACAAATTATTTCCACCTATATATCATTATTTCCACCTACCTATCCTCAACCAAATCTGATTTTCTATGTCCCTATCCGTTCACAGACCCCTGCCTGATTTGTTGAAGTAGACCCCAACCATCTAACACTAGTATAAATTAGTTTATCACTATTTTAATCATTTATGGTCTATTTCTTTATCAAGTATCTCTTGTGTTCAATTTTATTAAATTTTTATTATTGATACAAGTACCTTCTATTATTTTTATAAACTTAATTGTTTAAAATGTGTGGATTGAAAGCCCCCAAAGAAGCTCTTGCCTCCAGGATCTAACTATCGTTAGGCAATCCAACCAACTATCTATCTAACCAAAAATTTTCTAGTGTTGTCTTATCTATAGGTCATCCTCCCAAACCAAAGAGGATTTCTTCACAATCATCTAATTTAATGCATACACAATCATATAAGTTTTTCAACCACAGTCGTATTTAGTTTCTTCTTCTTCCTTCTCGAAATATAAGCAAAAATTCACTGAAATACCATCATCATTTTTAATATTTTAAATTTTAATTATCAAAATAACATTTTCCTTTTCCATGTTTACTATTTTTAGCCACTAGGATAGATATGGAATTATTATTTTTCATACTAAATGTTAGATCTTCATTGTGAAATCATTTTAACTATTTTCAATGCTAAATCACTAAAAAGATAAACCATTTTGGGGAACCTGATGTGAATTTAAATGCAACCTTATGATATTTCCTTTTATTACATTTCATTACCATGAGATACCTAACAATTTATCAAAATATAGTCCTATATACATACATGATTTTGTTGGCATTCATCATTCTATCACAAATGGAATTTTGATTGACAACAATTTATAAAAAACATTATTTTGATGTCATTTTTATCTATTCAAGGCTATAATAAGAGATATTTACTTGGTATGACTATGATATTTTTATTTATGAAGGTCATGATCGCTAACCCTTAGGTGGCATTACTCTTCCAATTGTAATTGGTCCTCATGCCACTCTAGTTAGGTTCTATGTTATACTAGATATAAGATCATATAATCTATTAATTATAGGTCTTGATTTAATCAAATGAGAGTGATACCTTCTGCATTACACCATTTTTTAAAGTTTATTCATAATAATGAATTACACACCATTCATGACATAACTTATTAGAGACATATTATACCTCAGAGATCACATATGTGACCATCCAATGCAACCTAAAAAGAGTGAATCATTTACTCTCATGTTATCCCTACATATATTCCATCACCATCCTATATTTTACCTAAAATATATAGACTAAAACATAACCATCTAGTGTAAAATATATTATATATGGTTCCCATAGTTACACCTTTGAGACATATAACACCTAGTCATCCATGTATTAGGTTTCTTTATGATGGATGACAATTTTTTTACTATGATATATTACTACAAAGTCTATAGTGGCTCCTCGAGCCCATTATACATATATTCCTTATAGGAACAATTATATTTGTTTCAAATCTCATCATGATTTTTTAGACACATCAAGTGGCACATTAGACTCTAAAAGTCATGGATTTGATGATATAGACTAAATTATTAGTTATCCTTCCTATCTCGCATTGTGAACTTCATTGATTCATATTTATTATACTATAGCCTCATTATTGTACATTGAAACTTTATTCTATGGAGAATGAATCCTTAAATTTTTCTATAATACCCTAGTGATTTTTAGATGAGGGGCATAATTCCATTGGATAATATCTTAGATAAGGGGCATAATTACATTTATTAATCTTTGGGAAATTTTCCAAGTAGGTGTAAATTTACTAACTATTCCATTATCTCTTTCAAAAAACTTGTAATTAACTAGTAAATTTAATTGAATATTTAAATCAATATATAATGCCATCTTAACCTTTTGTATTGTTTCTTCTCAATGTGATAATTTTTCTTACTAGTTCTTTGAAACTTCATTTTCAACTCATTTTATTTAAAATCAAAGGCCATATATAAGTCATGGGAATATCACAAAGTAATAAAAAAATTATTTTTTTATTTTTATGAAGATAAACCAAAAAAAATCTTACATCTTGGAATAACAAATATGTGTTTTTTCATATTATTTTGATAAGAACTAAAAATAATGTTGAGTTCCAAGCCAAGTAATTAAAAAAAAATTGTTATTAACAATTATTAACACAACACTCAAAAAAAATATGTAGCTCATGTCAAAGTCTCTAACTTAGGTCATGGTGTAGGGTTTTTCATCCATTTTTCCCTATCTACCTCATGTTTAGAAAGGAGGATAAGAATTATTTTCACTTGCTCAAAACATACCCTCAATAAGGATTGTGATTAAATCCACTTTACATCCATAATGGTTTTTCATGAGACATTCCTCTCTAGATGGTTTGAATTATATTTAAGGTCTTAAAACTTTGTAATTAAATTGTGATTTTACAACTGTCATTTTCCCAAAGAAGGTATCTCAAACTAGAGTGTAAGGATCGGGTGAGTTCCATCCCTTATTCTTACATGGTCTACTAGATTTTTCCATAACATTAAAATAATTTCATAAGATGTTCACCTAAGTGGAAAGGTAGAGCATAATTATAAGGTAACTTTATCCTCCAAAATGGATACAAATATCTTATAAATAATCAAAATAAATTGTGGACTCAAAGACTTATATTATATATTTTAATCCTCAAGAGTTGAAGCAAATATATATCCCTTCTTGTGATTTTTAAACAATATTTAATTATGTCAAGATGAATTTTTGATGACCCAATACAATAAATTTGATCATGGCATCATTAATACATGGATGAGGAAACCCATAATGGTTAGTTATCACAAATCACAACCACATCATAAATTTTTATTTTTAAAGGGTGGTCAACATAACCCATATACGTTGGAGTTAATCCTCAACTAGTTATCAATGAATGGTCACAAAGATAAAGGCTTTTATAGATACAAAGTTATTGATGGTTGACACAAGTGGTAGAGTCTAAGAAGTATAACATAGTTCTACAATAGGATTTCACAATGGGGTATGACAAGAATCAGAAATTTTTTTCCTACAGTGGTAATACTTATTTGGGCATTGTTAAAACCTGGTTCAAGCCCTGAGCAGAAAATGTAGCTAGGATGATGTCTTGATGATACAAGTTTAGGTATGTATAATGAGATTAGCTTGTATTTATACACATGTTAACTATTATTCTAGACAAAATGGTTAGCTAATGCAAATATTTAATTTCACTGATTAAGATTAGATCATTAGATGTGTGTCACATCCATACAATAAGAGGAATCTAGAAATAAGTTATAAAACTAAATTAAAACCCTTGTGAGCCATAAATATAGCCAAAAAACATTCTCAAAATAAATGAAATGCAAAAATTATATGCCCCTAAAATTTCCTAAGCCTAAACAAAAATGCACAAGCATCTTTCCAAACCATCTTTACTAAGTTCGCTCAATTATCACAACTTTAAAACATTCCAGCATTAATGTTTTGTCCTATCAAGTTTATATATATATATATATATATATATATATATATATATATTCCACTACCTATAATATGTAGGGAACTTAACCATTTACTAGGTTATTTTCATTTTAGAGAAATTTTAATGGTCACCTTTAACTAGAACATGGTCTCAATAGGGTTATCATAGAATTCAACTCCATGGTTTAAATGAAACATGTTAAGTTACACATATAGACAACTAGGTTAGATTTATTTATAATTTATTTGCAGGATTTTACATCGTAGGGTAAAATTTCCAAAAAAAAAATCATTTTAAATACTATTGTGGCCTTTATACAATACTCCCCATTTGAACAAAATTACTTAAATGTAAATCTTATTAAGAAAGCATAATAAAAAGGAAAACTAGTTAGAAATGGGTCATAAAGAGAAATATCCACATGGTAGAGTAGTTTTTTACAACATTGTCCACTAGGGAGTCCTATAATTCAATCACTTAGTGATAAAATATGAAATTTTCATATACAACATTAACCAAACAAAAAAAAGGTTATCTATAGTTAGTTTGGCTTAGATTCTATGTTGATGTAGCATATTACTTTCCTACTCTTTACCTTACTTAGGTGTTATTTCATTGGAGATATTTATCCTACATTTATGAGGATGATGATTTTATTCCTTACTTCCACCTATAGTGGGGAAGTTAGTCCCACATGCATGGGATGGTCAGGATTCTCCTATCTCCTACCTATTTGTACATCTATATTGTAATCTATTTGAGATAGTATAGAATACAGATGATTTTTATTTTTTTGTATGGTGAAGCTTCTATGGCTCTATAGTAATGGTTTCTTAGATAGATATTAGCTAAATATTTTTTTTAACTCTTTAAATCTATCCTAAAATAGAGCACACAAACACATAAGGGTAGACAAGGTTGAATCAACAAACCCCCCATGGCACTTTATAAATCAATGTGAGTATAATGTATCCCATACACAAAAAAACACCAATTGGAAACAAGGAAGACACTAGGATGAACTAGAATATCCCCAAATAAAAATACTACCAACCTATTTAAAAAGCTATCATAAATCATGAGGGATGATTGAAAAACAAGGGAGTGAAAAA